>JBBPLQ010000723.1:0-15363 GCA_038089855.1 Royoungia palumana
TTTGGTCCCGTCTGGAGAGATGTCCACTGCTTCCACTCCTCCTCGGTGCCCCTTCAAGTCGCCCACTCGCTCGTGGCTCTCCGCACTCCACACCGACACATTTCCCAGACTTGATCCGCCAATGATCCACTTCCCATCTCTTGAGACAGCGATGTCGTTGATATACCCCCACATCCCTATTGGCGCTCCAACCTCCCGGCCAGCCTCCGTTTGCCATCGTCGGATTCGGCCTTCAGGCCCTCCACTCAATATGTGTCTGCCTTCCATGATGAATGCGACTGCATATATGCTGCCTCTCCCGTCGATCTCAAGTGTGGCTTTTGCGACATCTCGCTGATTGGTAACCGTAGATGTCCCTTCGTTCAGCGCTTGGGGCGAATTTTCAATCCTGTTCTCCCGACCTTCGACCGGGTTCCTTCCTACTCGCTCGGCGTCGTGCGATGCGCCACTATCATCCGATCCTTGCATTTTTGTCAGCACCACACTTCCATTGAATCCCCAACTCAGGCTCACTGTTCTCTGGCATTCTGAGTGATTCGTGGTACATTTTCGGTTCGGGACAATGACGGAAGACAGGATATGTGAATGTCTCGCAAGAATATCTTTTCACCCAATCCTGGCACGTGCCTCTTCTCAAACGCTATCAAGTCGCACTATCGCCCTATACCCCCGGAGTCTGTTCCTGATTGGTGAGCATGGCAATATCAGTTTCTATTGGCGAGAATGGACTAAGATCTTGATCATTGGGTAATAATAAGATCAACAGAGCAGAGTCGGTGCGGTCATGTCACAAAAGCCGAACCGTAGATGATACAGATCTGTATCGCAGGACTATGTGGGATCAGAAGGATGGCTCGCTGCTGGCCAGAATGGGGAACATGTCCCTGGGATGGTCACGATCCTGTTCAGGACTCGCTGATACGAGGAGCATCGTTGGGAACGCCACGGTACTGGGACCTCGCGAGTAATTGAATGCTGGAATGCTTGAATGTTATCTATTTGTATGCCGCAAGCGATCCACCTGTTCTTTGAGAATGATGGACACCGGATCATACCCATGACTAGCACGAGAAACGAAAGGTATGACACTTGCAGGCTCGTGCTACGGTGGAACACAACCTGGGTAAGAGCTGAAAACACCCGGAAAACGGCGACAAAGTAGTCGGAAAGAAGTGAAATCGAGATAGGGACACGTAAAAACGGATCCTCTAACGATGATGCTCCAATCTCGCCAGTTACCCAGGAAGAACATTTATCTTGACAATGTTTGCCGTTGTCACCGTGTTTATCCTCTCAGATCCGACTTGCGACTGCGTAACGACCTCCTTTGACAAGCCCATCTGGGTGGTGCACAATACCCACGGGCTCTTCAGTCGTTTTCCCAGACCAACCGAGTCCGAGTCGACTTCCATTATTTTCTCATCTAGCATCACTGCCGGACGAATGAGCTCCACTCGATAGTCGGCTGACAGGGCATCCATCATCGACTTGGAGAGCTGTCCTGCGGTGGTAAGAATAAAGGAAATCCGATGCCGAAACTTTGATGCGATCATTTCCCTCGCGGCGGAAGTGGAAGAAGCACAACCGGCGACGACGGCGACATCTGCGAGTCCATCGATAGTGGATGCAATAAATGCGTCTGGATTGCTTGAACAAGTCGGTGAGATAGAGGCGTACGTAAGGGATCGCCACCGGCCAGAGATTGTTTGCGATTCTGTCATCTACCGTTAACAGAATAGTTGTGAGCCTTTGAGATCGAGTTCACCTAATTTTCGAATCACGTTGTATAATTCACGGATGAGTCGATTAGGCTCGCTATCAATGGACCACGAAGAGACGATACCATACAAGTGATGGATGAGATAGGCACGGAATGCAGTCGGAAGATATGCCGCTACGTCATCGGGTGAGTTACTCCGTAAGCGGTTTACCAAGGATTGGCCAAAGGATTCCGAGACTCTTCGTGCCGCAGAGATTTGTTCCCCCGTCAAATCCGAAGCGTGAGGCTCAAACTTGTGGATGACGCGGCCTGCGATGAACGTGGAAGTCGACTGAACACTCTCGTTAAGACGCCGGAGCGTCTCAATGATGTTCATCTCTGCACCTGCGTCTGCCTGGGTGATGAAAGTGTGCACAGGAAATAGCGTACGTTGACTTTCTTCGGCGATGGACTTGAGTTTCCTGAATTGCTCGTCGTACCATTTGCGGACCCCGATGGTTTGAGACTGCGAGATCTGGAGTTCCTCACGCACAGCAACGAGTTCCTCTGAGTCGCGACGGCGCTCTTCGAGTTCCTTGTGCGCGGCAGCGAGTTCCTCTGCCTTGGCCGCATCAGAATGCTTCCAGTAGTCCACTTCAGCGGTCAGTCGTCTGAATTGCTCGTCGTACCCTTTGCGGACATCGACAGTTTGAGACTGGGAAAGCTGGAGTTCTTGATGCATGGTGATGAGTTCTTGTGAAACTCGACGGCGCTCCTCAAGTTCCTTGCGTACAGCGGCGAGCTCCCTTGCTTTGGCTGCATCGGAGCGCTTCTGGGCGGCGATCAGAGCAACGATCTCGCGATCCTTAGCTTCCTTGGACAACTTGACGGTCTCAAGCTCCTTTCGCGCGGAAGCCAATTCATTCTGAAGTTCTCGCATGGCCTTTTTATGATTGGTCACACTGTCGTCTGATGAATTCGGAGTCAAAAAACCGGCGTCAGTGTGGTAACAATCCAGATTGAATCGAACAATGCACATACTTGACCACCCATACTGGGATATCGCACTTTCTTCGGGATCCACATTCTGGACATGGCGGGAAGGGAGGATATCACCAAGGTTCCAGACCGTGACCACCTTTCCATGAGCAATCGCCATGTCGTAGTTGTCCGAAATCGCCATTGACCAGACCTCCTCGGCACTGGTAATGTCAGAGCCGATTTTCGTGCGTGTCATCATATCCCAGAATGATATCGACGACCCTGCAGAAGCTGTAATGAATCTACGGTTGTTTGACAGTGCGATGCACCCGCGTTTTCGTCTGCCGTCGGTACGGATGAACCACCGCAAGAGTGTTTTTCTGATAGATGCATCGAGGTAGTGGATTTCACCGTCACGAGAGATGACATAGATGTGTGAGTTATCATCCCAAGCAAGGCATTGGTTCGATGTTGAACCGACTTTTATTGAGAATTCCACGAGGAGACGACCATCTTTGCTGTCGTGGATGCAAACAGAGTCGTGGTATCCAATGGCGAGAAGGCTCCCGTCCGGCGAGAACTTCACCGCGACTACTTCCAGTCCGTCGTGCTGCAGTGTCAGCAGTCGCTCGCCTGTGTGACGCGAACAGATGCCGACGGTCCAGTCACCCGACCCGCTGGCGATTCTGGTCCCATCCGGAGAGATGTCCACCACTTCCACTCCTCTCCCATGTCCTTTCATCGTGTCCGCCTGCCCGTTGCCATTCACATTCCACACCGACACATTTCCTCCACCCCATCCGCCTACGACCCACTTCCCATCTCCTGATACGGAAATGCCGTTGACCGACCCCCCCATCATGTCTATCGGCCTTCCGACCTCCCGGCCATCTTCCAATCGCCATCGTCGAATTATGCCTTCCTCTCCTCCACTCAAGATGTGTTTTCCCTCCGTGACAAACGCAACTGAATATATGGTATAGTCCTCGTCGATTTCGAGCATGGGTTCAAGTTTTACGACACCGTGACCGCGACTTTGATGGTTGATAGTGGCAGTGGTGTCAAGTTTCCTCGATGCTTGGGGGCCCGTCACTGATCTTTCAGTATTCTTTGGCGTTCCGACTGTTCTGCGAGACATGTTAGGCTTGGAAGAGTGATTGGAGACAGGATACGTGGGTGTCTGGCTTTTCGCCCAGTCTTGTCACGTGCCAGTGCGCCTCTTATCGGAAACTCGAACAAATGTAGTCGCACAATCTCCCTATGTATGCCCTGGGCGTCTGTTCCCACATGGCAAGCACAAAAAGATCATTTTCCATTGGCAAGGTAGGCATGATGATCGAGAATCCTGATCATCTGGTAACGATAAAAATCAACAGAGCAGAGTCGGAGCGGTGGCATGTTGCAAAGACTGAGTTCTCACTGTGATGAGTTCGAAATGAGCGACTCTCTGAAACCCAGAATCCAATCAAGTACAAAACTAAACTGATGTCGAGGGATTGATTACTTGTATGATCTCACCCCTATCACGGCGATTGCACAGCGTCCTTTCAGCTCTTCTTCCTCGCGGGATCTGTAGACCACCCTCTTCTGCGTTTCACGCCCCAATTATACACCCTTGCCGTGTTGACCTCCATCACCGTAAGTTGCTCGCGAAGGAACTCCAGATCCTCGATGGTCGTCTTCAAACTCGATTCAGCAGCGCCAAGCTTGGATCGCAGTAAGCCGTAGCAGTGTACGCGAATAGGCCTTGTGACTTCTTCACAAGTTCGTCGACGGACGATTTCGATGGCCAATCCGACAGCCCACTGCGCTGAAGGGGCTGTTGTGTTGGCTTAAGCTTCGCAAGCTCTTGGACAAAGTATCTTCGAATGTCCTCTTCCGATTCTGTAAGAGAAAGTGACTGGACATCGCCGCGCCTGCCGTCCAGATCAGATGCAAAACAATCTGCGATTTTAGGCTCGGGTCGACTGGTAAGGAGGAATCGGAAGGGTGGTTTGTTCTCGCGAAGCCACTTGATCAGCTGGTATATTTTCTCTTGATCGGCGCATTCATCGAGTCTATCGATAACGACCAAATCATTGGCGATGGGTGCGTGGATGAGAAGACATTTCGAGAGCTGATTCTCGAGTGAAAGTCTCGAAATCGGATCCAAGGACGCTCGAGAACGGTCTTTCAGAGCTTCCGCTATTTGCCACGCTAGGGTAGCCGCAAGTTTATGGATGTTTTCGCGGTCTCCTGCCTTCCTCCAGAAAAAGAAAGTAGCCGCTAGTCGTCCGCGGTCATCGTATTCTTTTGCGATGGTATGTGCCACCGTGGTTTTGCCAGTACCTGCAGGGCCATTCAACCAGCATATGCGGGGGCCCGTACTGCTATCGGCCCACGGTCGAACGCTGTCCAGTACTTTGGAGCGGGTCTAGGGTTTGCACGTGACAGCGTGCTCATCCTCTCTCTTGGTAGAATCATAGAGAGCATCCTGGACAAAACGGTGGCTCAAGAGGTCGAATACTGTATGTCGCGCTGTGCAGCAGTAAGTTTCACCTGCACCGCTTCCGATCTCACAGACTCACAGTCGCCTGTGTGGTTACAATTGAAAACAATGCTGTCACCTGATTCTCCACCACCGCCAACGCTTCCACTTCCACCGGGTCCACCTACCAAGAGTTTGATTGGCAAAATGAGAGAGATTTAGAAGATAAATGGCGTTACCCGTGATATTCCCTATATTATCTACGGAGAGGTTACTGTTGGTTCATCGCATTGAGTCGAGTAACGTACCAAAGTGGACTGACATTGCAGGAGCCAGCGCCATGGTTGACGGAAGAAGTGAGATGTAGATATCTGGCCCTGTTTAGATGCGGATGTTGGGTGCAGTCCTACGCGCTTGCCTCTGTCACGGTATGGTAGACCTAACTACATCAACACCCAACGCATCTATATCCCAGTCTCGTCGTCCACACCTCAACCACCGCCTCTATGGCCCAGCTGCCTCATCTACAGCGCAACCGCTTCGTCTACCCCGTTTTCAGCCAAACTGCATTACCTATAGCCCCAGCGTTTGCATGAACGCAGGCATGAGCGCATATGCAGATGTTACCACGTCCGCGTGCACGTGCGTGCCTGCTCTTCGGCACTCCTGCTGGGTATCCATGCTCGTTCCTATCGTACTCAACAGCATCGATGGTCTTCACACGGATAATCCGCTCAAATTCCTGTATATGATCTTTTTCCATCAATATCGACTCCGTATACGTCGTTCGAGGGCTTCAAGTCGCCTTCAACGCCTTCAACGCCTTCAACGCCTCCTGGACCTCTTGACCCTCCAGCTCGGCTCAACACGTTCGCATCGACACATCAGCGTTCTCTGACGCCTCTGAAGGTCCCCTGGTGCCTGTAAATGCTGTCTGGCATGTCTGTTCCACCTGCCGACTCGTCTAGCTCGCTCTGACTCCTTCAGGTGAGTTCTCTTGCTCCCTTTGTCTAACCATTCGCGTGCACGCTCTGGCACGCTATGCAGCGTCGTCGACCCGTTTTCGTCTACCTCGACACTCCTTGACAGCCTCGACGTGTTTACGTTGCCTCCTGAGCCATCCATTTCATCTGGAGCTCCAAGCCTCTAACTGATGAGTCTTATTTTCCAGTGCTTCGTGCGGCCACACTCACGCGTTCTCCAGGTTCTTCAGCACGTTTCCAACATCCTCGATACCTCTGGACACTCTTGACGCATCCGCTTCGACTCCCAGGTCGCATGGCTCGTTACTAGTAGCCGTCCTTGGTGAGTTCCTCTGCTCTAACCATCTGTTCTGACGTATCTTGCAGCTCCTTCCGCTGTTCCTTGACATTCTCGACGCCCATTTGCACTCTCGATGTGCCTGCATCGCCGCTAGTATACTCGACGTCACTACTCATGTACCCAGGCTGGTCCTTAGATGAGCAGCTCGGGTCTGACCATTACCCCCGTCCGCGTGCCCGTACTGACATCGTCTGCACGTCTTCAGGTCGGTTCCGCAGATCCTGGTCGCGCCTCGAGCACCCTCAAGTACGTCTGCATTCTCGCTTGTGTGCAGCTGTGTTGATGCGCCCAGTGGCTTCCCCAGCCTATCTGCGACGTACATCTCCCACTGGCGCTCATGCATCCGGCACGTTACCATAACGCGGGTAACCTCAGCGTTGACGCTCGCACGCCAGGTATGCTCCCCCTCGAGCTCGACGCTCGAGAACACCCTCAGGGACTTGCCCTGTGTGTTATCCGGTACGTCTCCAGTTCTTCCATGACCTGGCAACTATTTGATGCAATCCAGTGTTCCGGCAGTTCGAATAGTCTCCGACATCACCTTTCACCTCGACCTGATTTGCTTGCTTTCCAGCTAGCGTCCGCGTTTCGACTCGCTTCGCAACGTGCGCTGCTAATCGCGCCAGTCTTCCGACATACTCTCCCATCGATATTAATGCCATCGCCGTTTTCGCGGCTCAGATAGTCTTCGACATCACCCACCGCCTCCTGTGCCCGCCCCGCATCTTGACTCGACGTGTTCGCTCCCATGGCCTCTGGAAGTTCCTTAGAACTGCCCGGGACGACGACCTTCGCCTCCCAGGCGAGTACCCTGGGCTTTGGGTCTCTGGTTGTTGCTCTGTCCATTCTGATTATTCGGCATGTTGTTCGACTCGATCTCAACATCCACAACACGTTGTCTCCCGGATCATCAGGGTTGCCTGTAGCACTCTGATGAGTCTTCTTCATCTGTGTATCCTGGCTATTCGTGTAGATGCGCTGACATGCTCTTCACCCTTTATAGACGTTTCTGGTGCCTTTGATACCTCTCGATCCCTCTGCCGTATCCGCCTTGTCACCGGACAGCTCACTCTCTCAAGCTCTGCGCATGGAGTTCTGTCCGGTGGCCTGTCCAGCCTGTTTCTAGCGTCTCCGTGGTCCGTCGACACTCCTCACGCGCCTGTCGTGTTTGTCTCTGCACTGGCAGCCTCGACGTCCCAGCTTGCATGCGGTAAACACCCTTACTCTCGATCTCTAAATTTTTTTTCTGGGACTGCGTGGATTGCTCAGGTACATTCGTCACCTTGTGCTTGAGCTATCCGTGCTGACCTGCCTTCTCTTCAGCTAGCGCTTCCAAATCGATCTGTTCCAACCTATAGCGCTCACCGCTTGCTGTACTACTGACCATCCGGCATATTGTCACATAAATATCAACGCCATCTCCGTCGATCTTACGGTCCCTATCGCCTCTAACGTCAACCAACGCCTCTGGACCTGGACTTCGCTTCCTGGATGTCCGGCTCGTCTCAATGCGTTCGTCTCAATGCTGTGCCACCTCCCAATGCCTGCAGGATATTCATGGAGACTTTGGAGGCCGTCTGAAACGTTTGTTCCGCTGCCCACCTCGTCCAGCTCGCTCCAAGCCCTCCTAGGTGTGTCCTCTGGATTCTGGCACACTGGTCGTTTGTGCATTCAATCTGACGTCTTCTACAGCTTCTTCAGCCTCTACAAGCTTCCCTGACGCTTCTAACACGTCCACATCACCTCCTGCTTCACCCTCCCGTCCGGATTCTGCACTCCTCCCCCGCTACTGCTACTCCTACGACCGCCCATCCTCCCCTTGCCCCTCCTACGACGCCCTCTTCTTCCCTCCTCCTGCTCACTCCGACACCGACGGTTGAGTATTACAGCGTTCCTGTGGAGGGACCTCACGACGCCGAGGTTCCTAAGTCTCAATAGTCCAACATTTGCTGAAATCTGATGCAGATTCCGGTAAAACAAATGTGTTCCGTACGAGTTAACTTGATGAATTGATGTGTCCGTCCTCCCTGAGACCTTGGTCAACAACTTAACTTACTTAACCACGGCATCACGATTCCCGGGTGCCTTCAATCTCAGCAAGGAAACCTCCGTGATGGGCTGTAGGAGGGCGGTCTTAGGGTTGCCGGTGAGAATAGCATGGTAAGTCTGTGTGATTTCCCAACTAACAATGGTCTCTTCCAAGAGGGTGTCCTTCACTATGGGAAATAAAGAGCCTTCAATGACGGCCTCATGCGCCGCATAGCTGTCCCAGTCTGTGGATGGTTTGGTTTATGGAGCCCTCCAAACGTAGAATGCGAATGCGACGTGCCGCATATGATATTCCGCCCACTTGCGTCCTCGATCCGTGTTCCGTAGCAATGTGGCCTAGGATGTGAATATGAAAGGTATAGCCTTCGAGTCACGTCTGACAGATTGGAGCTCACTCGTGCGATCCTTCAGCGGTCATGACAAGCTGACATGCTGGTTCGCGAACGCTTGGCTCTCGCCGGAATGGCTTGAGGGTTTCAAACATGAGGAGTTCGGTGGCGAAGTTCCACTGAGACGTGGTGTCAAAGAGCAGGAGGCATCGTTCCCTTGATTGATTCATAGCGCCGTATCCCTCTCATGCAGGCCCGGTCAATTCGTACGGCGGCCCATTCACATGCCATCCGACTTGGAGCAAGTACCGTGACGAGTAAGGTCAAGCCTCGACCGAAAGATGCCCATGATCACGAGTCACTGGCATAGGTCCTGTACCGTATCTTGCCACTGTTCGCGTTCACATCGCCAGCGCCTTGGCATGGGTACCGGGGAAAAGAATCGATTACTCTCCGGGGCCACTGTGGCCATTCAGCGTTAGGTCTGGTCTGCTGACGTGGATGTCAACTCCAATGGAGCTCCGTAGGGATAAGCGAGTGGGGCTGTGGATGATATAGGGGTTGAATCGCAGAACCTTGTGAGATCAAAGGGTGGGCAAGCCGTTAGCTTGAACGGAGGACCCGTTAACGTATATGAACATTGTGCCCTGACACCCAACCTTGTTATCTCACACACAGCGCGCCTAGTCTTTTCATGCCGGTAACGAAAGTTGCCTGTCGGTGAGTCTGCCGGTGGCTCAACAAGTCCGGGACACTGGGAGGTTGGTCCAGCGATAACGTTGTAACGAAGGCATCGCTATCACCAGAGATAGCTTGTACTCTGTAACTTGATATTTTCAGCTGGAGTCTGTTCGTGAACTCGCCTCACTGCTTCTCTCGGAATCGGCTGGTGAATTTTACATGCTGTGTGCAGCACACCTCACAGCATGAAACGGCGTAACAAGCCTCGGGTTGCCGCTTCGAGAATCCAAGCTGCTAAAGGCAGCTTCTCGATTAACTGACAAAAGCCTTCACTATGTACATCTGGCTCGCTTTAAAAAACTTCGTGATCATGATTCATAATGTGAACAATTCCAGAGTCCGATTGGCCAAGCCACAGTTTCACGGGCCGTGCTTGAATTCCTTCGAGGCTCTCGGGGGTCGTTGTTCAGCTCAGGGTGAATGCAGTCAGTACTAGCTTGACTGATCCAGGATTCATAGGCAGACTCCTACGCTCACTTTATCGATCATAGCAGTCGCCTTGAATCATCGTACAATCTCATGGTTGTGGTGACGGAGATCGAAGCTGCGCTGTGCATGTGATATCAAGACTGGGTAGAGCACACGATTGCAGCAATGTTCGTACCTGCATTGATGTCCCCCCATTCAAGCCAGCAGCCCAGTCCTTCTGATTCCAAACGGACTAGAAATTACGCTCCTATGTCATCCATGGTCCGACCTAAGACTTTGCGACGCGCCTGCGAGGACCCTGGGAATCATCTCTGTCGTTGCCTAATGAATGGCGGTTTAGTTTATTGTGCCACCTCTTCGGTACAAATTGATTTTACCGGGGGGAACAGACGCCAGGGGAATAGGGTGGGCAGTAGTGCGCCAATCTGATGGTTTCTGACAAAGGGCATGTGCCATATTCTTCTGAGCAGACGTCCACGCACCTTGTTTTCTGTCACTGTCCTAACGACTAAAAATGGATCGCGGACCGCTCGGAACGCCAAAGAATGGTGAGCCTGCGTTGATAGACAAATAGAATGTGGTGCCACTGACGAAAGTGCAAGAATTAAATGACGGTGGCCTCGTCACCCTTGGCCACAGGCAAGTAGGAAGGACCCAGCCAGTGACGAGGACCCAAGCGTCGAGCGAAGGCACCTCTCCCATTACCAATCAGCAAAGGATCCTTGGTATTGACGGGAGCCATGCCATTTATTCAGTCGCTTTCATCAAGGAGGGCAGACATATCCTGAGCGGGGGGCAGGAAGGCAAAATTCGACGATGCAAACTGGAGGATGGTCAAGAAGTTGGAACGCCAATGAATGTGGAGGGGTCCATCTACTGCATGGCTGTCTCAAAAGACGAAAAATGGATCGCAAGTGGATCGTATGAAGATGTGCTGATGTGGAGTGCGGAGAACCATGAACCTGTGGTAAGGATGAAGGGACACCAAGGAAGAGTATATGCAGTGGACGTCTCTCCGGATGGGACAAAAATTGCGAGCGCGTCGTGGGACGGGACCATTGGCATCTGGAATTCAGCGGGCGAGCGACTGCTGACGCTGCGACACGACAACGATTTTGCTGCGGTGAAATTCTCGCCTGACGGAAGCCTTCTGGCCACCGCCACGTGGAATTGCAGCTCTGTTCGCGTCTACAGCAGCGAGGATGGCCGTCTACTTGTCGAATTCCCAATCGAAGCGGGTTCGTCTTTAAACCAATGCCTTGCTTGGGATGACAATGCGCACCTCTACGTCATCTCCCGCAACGGCAGGATCCATTACCTGGACGCATCCGCCGGAAAGACTCTCTCACGACGGCCCATCCACATCGATGGCATGAAAAACCATGGGTGCATTGCTCTACCAAGCAATCGCAGATTCATCGCAGCCTCTCCCGAGCGGTCTATATCATTTTGGGATACAACGACACACAAAAAGATTGGTTCTGACATTGCCTACGACGACGGAATCTGGGCAATGGCGATTTCGGAAAACTATCACATTGCGGTCGGTCACGGCAACACAGTCACAGTTCAGAACCTCGGTGATATCCTCCCTTCCCACTATGTACAGAATCACCTTGTACGTGTACTTCTATTCATATGCTTGATATACCCCTCATTACCTCGATTGCAGCAAACAGCCCAGCAGGATGAACAATCAGGTACGTTCATCATTGAATTCAACCTAGATTGTCACCATTCTGACCTCGGTTTCTGACACCGAATTCATAAAATAATAACATGACTGAATAAAAAAGCCAAGCGAGAACTTCAGGATGAGTTAGCTTCTGCACTCAAGGAACTCGAGGCCCTCAGGTCGTCTAATGAAGCTAAGGATCGCGAGGTCATTTCTTTGATCGCCAAAGTGGACCACTGGAAGCGTTCCGATGCGGCCAAAGCAGAGGAGCTCGCAGCCGCACATAAGGAACTCGAGGAGCGCCGTCGCGATTCAGAGGAACTCATTGCCATGCGCAAGGAGCTCCATTTCTCGCAGTCTCAAACCATTGAGGTCCGCAAATGGTACGATGGCCAATTCAGAAAACTCAAGTCTATCGTCGAAGAAAGTCAGCGCACGCTATTCCCCGTGCACAAATTCATCACCCAGGCGGACGCACATGCGGAGACAAACATCATCGAGACCCTCCAGCGGCTCAACGAGAGTATCCAGTGGACTTCTACATTCGTCGCAGGCCGTACCATTCATAATTTCGAGCCACATGCCACAGACCTGACAGAGGAACAAGTGTCTGCAGGGCGGAGAGTCTCGGAATGCGTTGGCCAATCCTTCGTAAACCGCTTACGGAGTAACTCGCTGGCTGACGTGGAGATGTATCTTCCAATTGCGCTGCGTGCCTATCTCATTCATCACTTGAATCAAATCGTCTCTTCATGGTCTATCGATAGCAGGCCCGATCAGCTCATCCGTGAATTATATAATGTGGTCCGAAAATTCGGTGAAGTACTCAATCTCGAAATGTCGCCAACTAGTTCACTAATGATAGATGACAGAGTCCCAGACGGTATCCGGTCGTTGGCGATCGCTTACCTATGCCTGTATCTCACCGACTTGTTCAAGCAATCCGGGCACGTTTATCGCGTCCACGATCGACGGACTCGCTGATATCGTCGTCGTCGCCGGTTGTGCTCCTTCTATTTCTGTTGCGAAGAAAATGATCACATCCAAATTCCGGCACCGGATATCTCTTATCCTTGCCACCGCAGGACAACTAACTCAATCGATTATGAATGCACTGTCGGCCGACTATCGAGTGGAGCTCATTCGTCCAGCAGAGACGTTGGATGAGGGTACGATGGAAGTCGACTCGAACTCGATCAGTCCAGGGAAACGACCGAAGGGTCAGAGGGTGCTGTGCACCACTCAGTTGGGCTTGTCAAAGGAGGTCATCACGCAGTCGAAGGTCGGATCCGACAAGAAGAATACTGTGATGATGACAAACGTGGTCAAAGTCAAGGTTCTTCCTGCGTAACAGGTGAGATTGGAGCATCGTCAGCAGTCCCGTATCCACGTGTCTTTGTCTCAAACCCTTTCCCTTCCGACTGCTTTGTCACCTCCTGGTGTCTTTGTTCTTGATCAGTGCAGTACCCTCTTGTTATTGCCCATCACATTCGACCACTCACAGCGATGGTATTGTTCTCCAGGTGTCCTCCAGTCACATCCCATTTCATGCTTGCGCCTCATGCTATATTCCGTTGTCCAAAGTTGCTATGTCAATTTTGTAGTTATATTTCCCTTCATCGTTTTTTCCTCTCTACTGCCTCATCAGGTACTCTGGCCTAAGTCCTAGTATCTATCCTCCCACGGAAAATGACCATCCTTGTGACATGCTCTGAAGCGAATAGCAATTTTTGGAGTCCGACCATGTCAGTCCCAGGTGCATCCCTCGACATGGCCGTAATTGTGCTTCGGGGTCATCCAACAAGGATCTGATTAGTCTGTCAATGATATCAGATAATCGTTTTATTTGATCCACAACCCTCCCATGCGGGTCTACACAAAACCCAACCCAGCAGTCGTTTGATATGTTTGATACTATGCGTATCATAACGTACTGGCATAACCTACAGGATTCATCGTCACGAAGAGCCACTTTAGTGTGCTGCCGTACTAGTAAGCATCTTGAGGCGAATGTCGTTGTACTCATAGTAGCTTTCTGCACACCGACTGTAATCGTGTTCGTTTTGTTCACCGGCAAACCGCCAATTTCTCAGGTTACCATGTCATCAAAGGAACACAATCTTACATAGCTATGGAAGTTTTCATAGACAGCACATCGCACTCTCTTCAGTCATCGTCCTTGATGAGCGGGAATTCTTCCCTGATGAGATGCTGTGCTTTCAGAGACCTCGGTTTGACCGAGCATTTGAAAGGCGCTTGATGACTGTCACGTCATGCAGGTCCGTCAGCAAGCAAGTACACGGCGGCAGAGGGCGTCAGACCACGAACACTATCGTCTCTCCCACCAAGGTGAACTCAGGCGTGATCTCTACTCCGTTCTCGACATATTTCGAGATATCAAATGCCGCGAGCGTTTGAGCGCACAGGAGCCAAACGCTCGAATGCGCCAGAAAATACCCTGAACGATAGGTCATAGCTGTTACGTTATCCAGACGTGTATGCCTCTGCCCCTACCTGGACATTTTCTATGCAATGAATTGGTTGAATCAACTTCAATCTTGGATATGTTCGATGGATACTAACCGCCTTCCGAAACCGAAGCAAGCATTTCCAGGATGCGGCTGCGGATTATCTCCTAGGAAGCGTTCTGGCTTGAACTCGAGAGGATCTGTATAGGTTCTTCCATCACGGAGCATCGCCCTGGGGTAGTCGTTGGAGAGAGATGGAGATTGTTTATGGCTGCGGACAACCTACCAGATGTTGACGAAAACGTAGGAACCTGCGGGGATAAGATATTTGTCATACCAATCATCCACCCTTGTGCACCTTATGGCTATGAAATTCGATTAATGTGTGGTGCCATTGCAAATGAAGAGGCTGACTTATTGGACCAGGAGTATGCCAACGCAACAGCTCCGTAAATACGGCTTCGGTATAAGGGAGAGATGGCCGGTCAGCGAATGTTGGCAATCGATCTGTACCGACGACTGAATCGAGTTCTTGCTGTGCCTTCTTCATAATACGTGGATGCAGCGTCATAGCAAGGTAAAAGGCATAAGCAACGGAATTTGCCTGAAAGAAACCATATTTGTCCGTGAACACGAGCATGGGACGAGCTGATCTCACCGTGTCGGCACCACCTATGCATAACCGAAGACATCAATATTGAGACGATATACGAATCATAAGGCCATACCTTGATACATTGTTGCTGTAGCCCACTTGATGCAGTCTTCTTGTTCTTCTGCAAGGTCGGGCGAGTTCATGATGCGAGATGACAGTGAGGGGAGTGCGGTACCAGCGGCCTACAGTCCAGGTTAACATGCATGATTATAAATATGACGGAAACTCACCAGCTGAGACTTCACATAATTGTGAGGAATTTCTACCAGGTCCCGCAAAACGACAGCGTATCTCTTGGCTTTCCTCTTGAACTCTGCACCGGGAACCCAAGACGGAATGTGCCTCACTATAAATTTTCGATGTCATCACATCTGGGAGAGAACCAACGACTCGGACTCACGAAGAGGGAAAAAATCGACATAGTATGCACCCAGCGCAGTTGCCATTGACAGCTGCGAGTTCGCTACATGGGCCAAGTGGACAAGAGGGTCGTCTCCCTCCCGAGTCACATACCCATGCGAAAGGCGGAGGATTATCGAAGTCAGGT
>JBBPLQ010000725.1:0-14982 GCA_038089855.1 Royoungia palumana
ACTTTGCTGTCCTATCTTTGTTATGACCTCCTCCATTCTTGTCCTATAGACTCCAACTCCTACTCTGTATATAAACCCACATGTACTCATTGTAGTACCTCAGTTTGAATATTAACTTAGATTCAACTCCTCATCTGACCTCCAACTTGAGCTTTGCTTGTCTAACTCTGACTCAACTTCATTGCCAGTCAATGTCCAAGTCCAAACCTCTTCTCCTCCGAAATCCAGACCACCTCCAAGACTCAGGCAAGGGCACAGTGCTCTGCTCCAAGTTGCTGAAGCCAAGGTCCTACCCATGCACCTAACTATGGAGTTCACCAGAGTTGACTGGAGTTGACCCGGTCTTAACAGTTAGACAAGGTAGAGTTCAAATATACTGTTAAAACTGGGTCAACTCCAGTCAACTCCAGATACAACTCTGGAGTTATGTATGCAAGTAGGACCTTGGCTTCAGTGACTCAGAGCAAAGCACTGCACCCTTGCCTGAGTCTTGGAGATGGTCTGGATTTCAGAGGAGCAGAGGTTTGGACTTGGATGTTGACTAGCAATAAAGTCAAGTCGGAGTAGATGAGCAAAGCTCGAGTCGGAGGTCAGATGGGGAGCTAAATCTAAGTTGATATTCAAACTAAGGGATTACAACAAGTACATGTGGGTTTATATATGGAGTAGGGGTTGGAGTCTATAGGACAAGAATGGAGGAGGTCATAACAAAGATGGGACAGTAAAGTTTGGAAGGGTCAACAGAGACAGAGAATGGACCTAAGTAACTGAGTGGCAGAATGAAGGGCTGTGCTCTCAAGTGAGCCAAGTGAGCCACAGGGACAAAGATAACTAGGGTCTAAATCAAATACAACAAGGAATGTATATAGGAACAGAGAATGGAGAAGCAGAATACAAGTCTGAGAGTTGGGATTGCATACTTAACAAAATATTGAACAAAACCCACAGAGTTAGATCTGGAGTAGTGTTGGAGATCAGACTTGTGGATTGGGATATGACAGCAATGGACAACCACTGCAACCAGTCATCCTGGTTGTCAGTACAAAAGAGATGAAGGAATTGTTGAAGTTTGCTGTTAAGACTATGTTGGAGGTCTGACATCAACTCCAGTAAACTCTGGATCTAACTCTGGAATCGTGCGAGGGGTTCAAGACTTTGGCTTCAATACTCAGAGCAGAGCACTATGCCCTTACTGTCCTTATCAGTGGTCCTGGATTTCAGAGGATGAAGGAGACAGAGTGGGTGAAAAGGAGAACTCAGAGTGGAATGAGACAAGAGAGGAGTTCCAGGGAAACCTAAGTCAATATTCAAGCTGGAGTACATACCACAGAGTGTAGATTTATATATGGAGTTTGGAGGATGTAACTGGAATATACTAGGGTTGATGGAGAATGGAGATGGAGAATGGACAAGGGTTGATGGGGAATGGAGAAGGGTTGATGGAGAACAGAGAATGGAGACAGGGACAGAGATGGAGAGGAACAAATGTACATGCAGGGATGGAGGTAACTAGGGCAGAGGTTTTACATGATGGGATGAGAATGAAATGTAAATTATAATCTAAACAGAGGAACAGAGAATGGAGAATCAGATTCACAGAGTATCATAGGGTGTCACATGCTGTTCCTCTGACCTACTCCGCACTTCCGAGACCCAACTCCGGCGCCCTCGCGCACTCCGATACCCTGTCTGTAGATCTCCATCTCTCCGTTTCACTCCGTCTCTCCATTCTCTGTTTATAGTTTACATCCTATCTCGTCATGTATTGCCTCTGTCCTAGTTACCTCCGACCCTGCATGTACATTTCTCCATCGACCCTTCTCCATTCTCTGTTGACCCTTGTCCATTCCCCATCTCCGACCCTTACTCCGACCCTTCTGACTCTGGACTTATTCATCTCCGTCCCAGTTATGTTTCCCGTCCTCCGTATATAAGTCCGCACCTTGTCATAGATACTCTAGCTTGAATATCAACTAAGACTTCCCTGGCACTCCTCTCTTGTCTCACTCCACTTCGAAGTTCTCCCTTCAAACCCACTCCATCCTCTTCGTCCTCTGAAATCCGGGACCCCCAACAAGGACAGTAAGGGCGCAGCGCTCTGCTCCGAGTCGCTGAAGCCGAAGTCCCAAACCCCTCGCGCAACTCCGGAGTTGTCGCCGGAAATCCTGCATAGCCTTAACATAGGGTTGGGGTGCATGCAAGGTGCTGGAGTTGGTTTTTGGAGGTGTGGAGTAGGTCAGAGGAATGGCATGTGACATTCATGGTTCGTATGCTCTGTTTCCCCATCCATTTGCAGGTGATGAGCAGTGCTCAGTTTCAGAGTTATTCCTAGATTTTTGCATATATCTTTCATAAGTTGAGAAGTAAATTGGGGGCCATGGTCCAATATGATTGTGGTCAGTAAACTGTGGTGTTTCCATATGTGTGATAGATAAAGTTTAGAAAGTTCCATTGAGGAACACATTTTTGTCATGGGAATGAATTCAACTTCTTTTGAGAAACGATCCATGACTGTGAGAACTGAATCATAATTTTGTGAAAGTGGAAGGTCTATGATGAAGTCTGTGGATGTGTTCCCATGGTGCATTTGGCACTTCTAGGGGATGTAACTTCCCTGCCAGAGGTTGATTTCTGATTTGGGTTTTGAAGTGTGCACATCTTTCACATCTAGAGACATAATTTTTGATGTATTTAGCCATTTCTGGCCAGATGTAGGGGTGTGTGATAAACTCCAAGGTTTTGTCATAACCTGGGTGTCCTACTACCAGGGTGTTATGATGCATAGTTATGACTTCTTGTCATAATGATTCTGGAACATAAATTTTGTTTTCCCTTTTGTAAAATATTTTTGTTGTTTATTTCTTTGAATGAATAGCCACACTTGAAAAGGGAGTCTAGACCCAAGCAGGGAATCTTGATTTGTTGGTGTTGGAGTTTTTCATAGAACTGGTTTCCAAGATCCTTTATTGATGCCTCAATTGGGTGGATCTATATTTCTGGAATGACTGTGACTCCTTTGTTATCATCTTTGATTCTTTGTGTGTGGTCTTCTCTCCTAGAGAGGGCAATGGCATTTCCCATAGAAGCACCTGGATTGTAATGCCAAGTGATATTAAACCTAGATAGATAAAGTGGCCAACATGCTTGTCTGTATGTCAGGTCTTGTCTTGTCATGAACCACTTAAGGTTTTCATAATCATTCCATATTTTTATAGGGTATTTTGCACCTTCTAAGTAATGGCACCATAATTTGAGAGAGTGGATAACTGATAACATTTTTTTGTCAGCTATTGGATAGTTCCATTCCTCTGGTGTCATACTGTGGGAATTGTAGGCAACAGGATGCCACTTATCCCTTTTGAGAATAGATAGGACTGTGTCTGTCACCTAATCCAAAGTGTCTGATTCTACCCAATATAGGCATTCATTATCAGAATATGCCAGGATAGGGGCAGTTGTGAAAGCTTCTTTTAATTTATCCATATATGTTTGTTCTTTTTCTGTCCAGGTCCACTGGATGTCTTTCTTTGTTAAGTTATGTAATGGGCATGCAATTTTGGCATAGTCTTGGATAAAGTGATGATACATAGAAGTTTGCTAGACCAAGGAAGGATCGGGCGTGTTTGACTTTGGTGGAAATCGGCCATTCCTGAATGGCTTTTGTCTTTTCTTTGTCCATGGAGATCCTATTAATTCCTATGATCATTTCCAAGAAATCTACTTCTTTACACAAGAATGTGCATTTTTCTGGTTTTATAAATAGATCATTCTCCTTTAGCTGCCTGAGAACCTCTAGCATGAGTTTATTGTGTTCTTCCTGATTATCAGTGGACATAAGGATCATGAGATTGTTAATGTAGACAACCACAACTCTGTCCATATCAGAGAAGATATTGTTCATCATCTGTTGGAATGTGGTGTTGAAATCAATGGTATTTCTTTTTCTGATCGTCTTATCCTAATACTATTGATACTGTGTTTAATCATTCACTCTCATACTAAGATTCATCTGTATTAGATGTGGCTGACCATTCTGTCACATTACCATTCTTGACTGTGATAGACTAACTGATTGTTATTGGACATTTAGTCATCTTATATGACAAACCATGTGATCCCTTTGCACCCTTGATATACTTATATAGATATATAAGAGATATGCACATGGACTAGCACAGATACTTACAAACAATAGTTAGACCAAGGAAAGCTCCCATACTTGTTTTCCTCAGTTAATCAACTATCTTTCCTTTGACTCACACCTCAGTCAATCAGTCTACTCTTACCTCAAGTGTCCATTCTAGTAAGTCTCCTACTAGAACTACCTGCACTACTCTCCCTGGGATAGAGAGTACCTACACTCCAGTGTAGAGACAAGGAACTACCCAGTTCTTTAGGTTATGAGCCCTGCTTGAATAGTGGCTGGCAAACTCATATGCATATACTCCCACTGCCACCTACCTATTCTTGTGACATAGACCCTTTCAAGGTTATGTGTTTCATCTAGGTGATGTTCTGCTTGATCAAATCCTTTAGGATCGTTCTATCAGTCAGACCTCACACTGAGATACAGTCAATGACCATCTACTTAGATGGGAACACAGTAGTCTCATACCTTGCTATGAGAATATCCTCTTTTTACAGTCACTTTTCTCTGGACTATAGATTAAAGGTGGCTAACAACCTTTATCATTGTCACATAGGCTTCAATAACCTGCTGTTACCAAACCAGGTTTGTGAGCCTCTGTCAAATACCCCTTTGATGAGACCCTCTATATCTCCATCTAGTAATTGAGAGCCTCCTGCCTCAAATAACTCTGCTGCACTGGAACCTACCATTCTAAGCCCTTCCATTAATTTCCAAAAGGTTCCACCTCATCTACCAGCAGCATCAAGACCTCCTACATCTAATCCACCATCTGAATCACCACCTACCTCTGACTCTATTTCACAAGGAACAAGGAGAGGGTTCAGACCATCTATCATATCCCAATCCGCAAGTCTGATCTCCGATGCTACTCCAGATCTAACTCCATGGGTTTCATTCGACATTTCACTAAGTATGAAATCCCGACTCTCGGACTTGTATTCTGCTTCTCCATTCTCTGTTCCTATATATATTCCTTCCTGTATTTGATTTAGACCCTAGTTACCTTTGTCCCTGTGGCTCACTTGAGAGCGCAGCCCTTCATTCTGTCACTCCACCACTTAGGTCCATTCTCCGTCTCTGTTGACCCTTCTGAACCTTACTGTCCTATCTTTGTTACAACCTCCTCTGTTCTTGTCCTATAGACTCCGAGCCCTACTCTGTATATAAACCTGCATGTACTCGTCATACCTCCTCAGTTCAAATATTAACTTAGACTCAACTCCTCCTCTGACCTCTGACTCGAGCCTTGCTCATCTACTCCAACTTGACTTTGTTGCTAGTCAATGTTTAAGTCCGAACCTCTGCCTCTCTGAAATCTGGACCACCTCTGAGACTTAGGCAAGGACACAGCGCTCTGCTCCAATTTGCTGAAGCCAAGGTCCTACCCATGCACATAACTCCAGAGTTCACCAGGTCTTAACAGTATATTTGAACTCTACCTTGTCTGACGTCTTAACTATGGCTACTTGCATTACCAGATCCTGCGCCCATGCTATTGGCACCAGAAATCCACCTCCCTCTCACTGCTTCAACCCTCTGTCCACTTACAGAAGCAGCCAACATGGGCCTGACCTCGTCAGCCAATTCCACAGCTTCTCCACACGATGCACTCCTGCTCCATCTGCATCCACTTCCCAACTCCTGCCTCTGTCCCCAACTCTAAGGGCACATATTGAGGAATTCGAAGAAGACCCCAGGTCATCCCATCACTCCTCATTCCAAACTCTGTTCAATGAGCCCCAAGTTCCATTTCCTCTGGGACACGATGGTGACCCCAGAGATGAACCTTCTAACCACAGTTCTGGCTCACCAGGAGATGACCCTGATAATGGCTTCAGCTTCTTTGGAAATGACCTGTCCGACAATGAACCCCACACCCCTAACAACTCCAACCCTTTCTCCTCCAACTCCTCCAACAAGCAGATTCCCTGTGATACACTCGCCCAGCTGGCTAGCACCATCAACTAGCTTGCTTGTTCCTCCTCTCGTTGTCTGACCTCCAAATCCTCACCATGCACCAAGGTCCAAGAACTGGATCAGTTTGACAGGACAGATCCCCACAAACTCTGCATATTCTTGGTCCAGTGCAAACTTAACTTCCAAGATCATCCTAAGGCCTTCGCCACGGACCGTGCCAAAGTTACCTTCATGCAGTCCTACCTCAAAGGTATGGCCCTGGAATGGTTCAAACTGGACCTCCTCCAGATGGAAGATCCCATGCTCCATCTGACCCGGATGGACGATTACAAGGAGTTCATCCTAGAGCTCCAGACCAATTTCGGTCTGCATGACCCAGTCAGAGATGTAGAATACCAACTGTATCATCTCAGCATGAAGGACAAACAGTGCATCAACAAGTATGTTATTGAGTTCAACCACATTGTGTCCCAAGTCTGGGGCTACAGAGAAGGAGCTCTCTGTCACCATTTCTATAATGGACTCCCTGACCGCATCAAAGACAAGGTCTCCCACATTGGGAAACCCACCACCCTCATTGAACTCCGACAACTCGCTCAGGTCTTTGATGTGCACTATTGGGAATGCAAGTTGGAGATGTCCCAACAAGCAAAGCCTTCCACCAACCCATCCTCATCCAAGTCCACATCCGACAAACACTCCACATCTGCATCCCACTCTGCAAATCACTCCAGCAATCACTCTGGCAGCTCCAAGGATTTACATAAAAGATTCCAAGGGCAAAGCCACCACTTTCTCCTCTGCATCTAAAACTGCAGACCTCACTCCAAAGCTCAGAAAGGACAGCAAACTCACTGCCACCAAGCGCAAGCATCACTTTGACAATAAGCTTTGCATGTTCTGTGGTCAAGCCGGAAATATGGCCAAAGATTGCCCAAAGTCTACCTCTTGCACCTCCAAAGCCTGTGTGACTAAAACTACTGCTCTGGTATCTAAACTGGAGGTCTCCTTGGAGACAAAAAAAATAGTCTGTGACCTCTCAGATTCTGCACAGACTGAAGGTTGTGTTTGTTGAATATCAAGTGGTATTTCTTATTGAAATCTTCTTATCCTGATACCACTGATATTATTATATTCATTTTCATATTGACTATCTTTCATTCATTAGGTGTGACTTACTCTTGATTAGGCATGACTCACCAGTCAGTCATGCACAAAAGTCATGCATAGTATGTCATTTAGCGTGACTCATCTACCAATCATTATTAGACCTTTAGTCATTACATATGACACATAGTACGATGCTATTGCATACTCTTCTCCTTTATTAGGTAGAAAGATAGGACTGAGCATGGACCAGTCCAAATACATACATACATAGCTATATAGTATATAAGAGGAGAACTCCCCACTACTTGTTCTCCTCAGTTAGAAATCTATTCTCTACTCAGCTCAATCACTCTTGCTTTACCTCAAGTCTCCTCAAGTAAGTCTCTACTTGACCATACCTGCGCATACTTCTCCAAGAGAGGAAGGATCCTATGTTCCAACATAGAGAAAGAGAACTACCAGTTCTTTAGGTTATGAGCCCTGCTTAAATAAGCAGTTGGCATATTCTTATGCATACCATCATCCCATCGCCACCTACCTTGTTTTTAGCTATGGAGACTTTTGAAGCCATGTGTTTCATCCAGGTGATGTTTTGTTTGATTGAATCCTTCCAGATCGTTCTTACAACTCACCCAACCTATCAATGAGCATCAGTCACGATATACTGTGCTGAGGATGCAATAGTCTCATACTTTGCATATTCTATGGAACCCAACCTTCATCATTTTTCACTCAATTATCACATCTCAATTGCTAATCGACTATATCATTGTTATATAGGCTTTGTCAACCTCTTCCTACCAAATACAGTTAGTCAGCCTTTAACAAGAACTCTTTTGGCAAGATCCCCATTCCCTTCAACATCTATCACTCAAGAGCCTTCCACCTTGACAAACACTGCTCCAGAACCTACCATTCTGAGATCTCCCTTACCTTCACATTCTATTCAGCCAACTCTACCTGCAGCCTTTAATCCCACAAGATCTAGATGTCCGAACAACCAATCCAATCAATCATCTCCAGGTCCATTCCTTACCAATATTGAACGAGCCTGCCTCACCTCAGAATCTGCACCAGTTGAATCTGCAGAATCACTGAGAGATCCTTTGATACCTTGTGGCCTTAGGGAGTGTTATAGATGCACCCTTGATTCAATACAACCTATTCACAGACCTTGTCCCTTCTGTGACAACCATCTGTCCTTGACTGAGATTTGCTTTGGACTTCATCCAACATCTACCCACATCCATCATCGGATCATACAATCAGAAGCAGGATTCCATCACAACTGGAATAACTTCACCAATATACCCACAACTTGGAGTATTCTTGGTCAACCAATTCACCATCGCGATCAAGAGAATCTACTTGCATATATTTGATTGAATAGACTCCAATCCAACCACCATATTGATGATAATTCACCTCCTGCTCTACCATATGATGAATGCTTACCCTATGATTCCTGAATTCTATCAGAGGCTCAAAGAAATTCAGACCTCACAGATATCAGAAATGAATCATCTGGAACTTGTTAAGACTATGTCGGAATTCCGGCGACAACTACGGTCAACTCCAGATCTGACTCTGAAGTTGCATGAGAGGTTTGGGACTTTGGCTTCAACAACTTGGAGCGGAGCACTGCACCCTTACTGTCCTTGTCGGGGGTCCTGGATTTTGGAGGACAAAGAGGACAGAGTGGGTTGAAGGGTGAACTCGAAGTGGAGCAAGACAAGAGAGGAGTGCTGGGGGAAGTCTAAGTCAATATTCAAGCTAATGTATCTACAACAAAGCTTGGACTTATATACAGAGGTTGGAGGATGTAACTATGTGAAATAGGTCCAGGGTCAGAAGGGTCGGGGTCCGAGTTGGAAGGGTCAGAGTAAGGGTTGGAGGTGGAGAATGGACAAGGGTCAACAGAGAATGTACAAGGTACATAAAATGGAGAATGGAGGCAGAGAATGTACATGCAGGGTTGGAGGTACTAGGGACAGAGGTTTTACATGATGAGAATGAAATGTAGAGTAAATTGTAATGGAGACACAGAGGACAGAGTATTGGAATGAGATGGAGGAATGGAGATACTGTGGGCGAGATTTGAAGTGCACAAAGGCGCCAGAGTTGCGTTTCAGAGGTATGGAGTTGTGTGAAGGAACAGCATGTGACATGGATGGTATGTATCCGATTGGGTATGGTGGGACGTTGCCTGCTCTATAAAAATATACTTTTCTGCCATGGAGTTGGTAGGAGTGCCTTTCTCTGGGAGGAGGCATTGGTTTCAAGGTCCAGAAGATCACTGGTCTCTCTGGATCCAACTTCATGAGGTGCACTGCTTTCTTGAGGTAGTTGTGACGTTGGAGACTCTAGGAGTCCATAAGGAGCTTCAATGAGATTGCTTGTTGTTCTGGCATCGTTTCTATATGTATTATTTCAGTTTCTCCTTCCCATATGTGGGCACGTTTGAATCAGTTGTGGGGACAAGTTAGAGGAATTAGGTCTGACATGAGTTCTGTCACATGCTGTTTCTTCATGCAACTCCATACCTCCGAAACGCAACTCCGGCACCTTCACATACTTCAAATCTCGCCCACAGTATCTCCATTCCTCTGTCTCATTCTGACACTCCATCCTCCATGTCTCCATTACAGTTTACTCTACATTTTGTTCTTGTCATGTAAAACCTCCATCCCTAGTACCTCCGACCCTGCATGTATATTCTCTGTCTCCATTCTCCATTTTATGTACCTTGTACATTCTCTGTTGACCCTTGTCCATTCTCCACCTCTAACCCTTATGTACTTTGACCCTTCCTACTCTGACCCCGACCCTTCTGACCCTGGACCTATTTCACATAGTTACAGGTACGTCCTCCGACCTCCATATATAAGTCTGAGCTTTGTTGTAGATACATTAGCTTGAATATCAACTTAGACTTCCCCTGGCACTCCTCTCTTGTCTTGCTCCACTTCGAGTTCACCCTTCAACCCACTCTGTCCTCTTTGTCCTCTGAAATCCAGGACCTCCAACAAGGACAGTAAGGGCGCAGTGCTCCGCTCTGAGTCGCTGAAGCCACAGTCCCAAACCCCTTGTGCAACTTTGGAGTCAGATCCGGAGTTGACCAGAGTTGTCACCAGAATTCCAACTTAGCCTTAACACCAAGGAGGGGAATTTATGGGACAGAATGTCAAATCATTCTTCTCATCCAAAGGTATCAAGCATGAAACCTCTATACCACATACTCCCCAACAAAACGGTCGTGCGGAGAGGTTCAATCAAACTCTACTCAAAAAAGCAAATACTATATGACACCATGTATGTCTCCCAGACATCTTTTGGCAAGATGCAGTGGAGACTTCTCTCCACATATATAACAGACAATCCATGCGTCACCTAAACTGGAAAACTCCCATTGAATACTTCAAAAAGAAGAAACCAGATATATCTTATTTTCAAATCTTTGGTTGCACAGCATACATATTTATTCCATCTGAGGTGCATAAAGACAAACTTGCACCAAAAGCCGAAGAAATGACCTTTATTGGATATGAATCTAATACCAAAGGATATCGCTTCTGGTCTCAAACCAGACATCAGATGTTCATCGCATCACATGCTATTTTTGATGAATCAAAGTTCTTATCATGTTCTAGAAAGAGTAAAGACAGACAAGACCTGTTGATACCAACTATGAATGACCTTCTCATACAAACTGAGGCAGAGAAACCAGAACTACTGCCTCCTAATCGTTACATAAATATTGGTCCATGAAATTTCGATAATAGATCAACCCCTGATGATAATACGTCTACCTCATTGAGATCATCATGGCAAACCACCTATACATTCAAAGAATCTACACCCGTATCACCCAAATCCAAAGCTTCCTTACCATCCCTTGGATCAGAACTATATGATCTAGCTCATCCAAGCAGGATCAAAGGCAAAGAATGTGCAGATTCAAATTCATCATCTCCTTTACACTTCCCATTGTCATCTCCCGAGACAAATAGGGATCCTACTCCTATTCCAACTATTATATCTCTGGAACCCAGATCTCCATCACCACAACCTGGTCCTTCTAATCGTAAAAGAAGCATGCAACCAGGAAGGTTCTGAGATGAACAAAATGAATGGAGAGACATAGATGATATGCCACAATATAAATGCTATCATCTCCCTGATTACAAATATCAGGAGATTTGACCTCTCACACCAGCAGACTGGCAATCATCAATTCAACAAAGAGAACCATTATCAGAATTTAGGGTGTTACCACATCAACATTGTCCTACCTTCAGACAGAGAGCCAATATTAGAGCACTTGTTGAAGAGAGAAGATCCACTCGGATCAGGTTCACACAGGTGATACCAGATAATGCATATGGTCAAAGACCACCTCTCGTAATTGAGAGAGATATCCAAGGAGGTCGAGAAGTACTTCAGGAAGAGCCCATGCAACAAGATGTTGCACAAACTCAGAACGACAAACAAATGAGAGAGATGTACTCAAACCAATGGATGAGACATCACCTTTATCAAGTGATCATGATTACAACACCCAAATCTTATTGTGATATCCTCAAGCTACAGTACCTGATGTAGATCAGAAATCATGGAGAGACACCATGAATGATGAATACAAATCTCTTATAGACCAAAATATCTGGAAACTAGTTGATCTACCAAAAGGTCGTAAACCTGTCCAGGGAAGATGGGTATTGGTAGTTAAAAGCAATGGCAGAAAGAAAGCCTGCTTTGTTACAAAAGGCTTTATACAAGTCTTCGGTATCGACTATGAAAAAACTTTCTCACCAGTTACCAGGTTCAAAACCATTCATCTACTCCTTGCTACAGCAGCATTGGAAGACTGGGAAATAGAAGCCCTAGATGTTAAGACTGCCTATTTATTTGGCAAGCTAGACAAAGAGATTTATATGGTTCAACCTGAGGGTTTCATCAAAAAAGGTCAAGAGACAAAAGTCTGTCGATTGATCAAGTCCATCTATGGACTCAAACAATCAGCATTGCAATGGAACTGTCACGTGCTGTTCCTCCGACCTACTCTGCACCTCCAAGACCCAACTCCGGCACCCTTGCACACTCTGATACCCCATCTGTAGATCTCCATCTCTCCGTTTCACTCTGTCTCTCCATTCTCCGTTTATAGTTTACATTCTATCTCGTCATGTATTGCCTCCGTCCTACAGTAGTTACCTCCGACCCTGCATGTACATTTCTTCGTCGACCCTTCTCCATTCTCTGTCGACCCTTGTCCATTCCCTGTCTCAGACCCTTACTCCGACCCTTCTGACTCCGGACTGATTCATCTCCGTCCCAGTTACATTTCCCATCCTCTGTATATAAGTCCGCACCTTGTCATAGATACTCTAGCTTGAATATCAACTAAGACTTCCCTGGCACTCCTCTCTTGTCTCGCTCCACTTTGAATTCACCCTTCAACGCACTCTGTCCTCTTCATCCTCCGAAATCCAGGACCCCCAACAAGGACAGTAAGGGCGCAGCGCTCTGCTCCGAGTTGCTGAAGCCGAAGTCCCGAACCCCTCACACAACTCCAGAGTTGTATCCAGAGTTGACTGGAGTTGTCACCAGAAATCCTGCATAGCTTTAACAGTATATTCAAGCTCCCACTTGCTGTCCTCACCTGTTCATTCCTCGAGTTAACTCCATCAATTTCAGAACTCGACCAAGTGGTAAAACCTCCATCATGAATCCCTCCGCATCCGAGCATCTCAGCCCCCTCAGTATCTTCGCCAGCCATCGTCAACGACCTCAGGTCAAAGACCA
The DNA here is from genome assembly GCA_038089855.1 of Royoungia palumana. Classification (NCBI taxonomy): domain Eukaryota; kingdom Fungi; phylum Basidiomycota; class Agaricomycetes; order Boletales; family Boletaceae; genus Royoungia; species Royoungia palumana. Next base: position 12,983 of record JBBPLQ010000725.1, read on the forward strand.
TTTCTATGGCTTCTCTGCACATCGTTCACCTAGCTCTGTCCCTCAGTCACGCCATACTCTGACTCCGACTCCGGGAGCCTCGCTCCTGGGCAGGAGATACTGTAACCCCGAAACTCCTGGTCAGCACTCTGTCCATTCTTCGCTGGATCAGCCCCATCTGTACCCCCATCCGCACTCTCGTTCACACCCTCTCCCACAGTATGCTAGTAACGACTCTGACTCCGAGTCTTGTCCCTCTGACTCTGAAGATTCCTCCAATGACGCTGCTGCCCTCCTTTCCCGCGCTGTACAGCAGTTGGCTAGATCAGCCAATCGCTCAAAACGCACCTCTGTGCCTTGAACCAAAGTCTGAATTCCGGACCAGTTTGATGGCTCCAATCCCCATCAGCTCTGCACATTCCTAGTCCAGTGCGAGTTGAATTTCCAAGACTGCCCTAAAGCCTTCAAGTCCGAGTGTGCCAAAGTAATGTTTGCCCAGTCCTATTTGACCAGGATGGCCTTAGAATGGTTCGAACCCAACCTCCTCATCTCCAAGACCCCTCAGTTCTGTCCGCTCTGGATGGACAGTTACTCTGACTTTGTCCTGGAACTCCAGATGAACTTCAGACCTTATGATCCTGTCAGTGATGCGGAACACGCACTCCACAATCTGTCTATGTCTGGCTCGCAATGCATCAACAAGTATGTGGTTAAGTTCAATCACATAGCTTGTCAAGTCCAAGGCTATGGAGATGGTGCACTCCATGCCCTTTTCTATTCCAGACTTCCGGACCGCATCAAAGACGAAATCTCACGTGTTGGCAAGCCTCCTACGCTCTCCGCATTGCGAACCCTAGCGCAGGAAATAGATGCGCGCTATTGGGAACGTAAGTCTGAATACGAGCGCCAACATCCCTCCACTCCATGGTCCCACCTTCATCCTCCATGGTTGCACTCTGACTCTGCGTCCCACTCCGATCAATTCGACCACGTCTCCGAGACTCCTGAATCCAACCCTTACAACTCTGATGACCCCTCTGTTCACTCCACCTCTGACACTCCTTCTGCCCCTTCTGATCCCTCTGATTACGACTCCGACCACTCTGACCCCTCCTTTGACCATGACCCCAACGCCTCTGACAATGAGTCTCAGGCATCTGACCCATCTGACTCCTTTGACATTCCCAACACTCCGAACCCTGCTCCGGACCTCGGTCCTGATGGCAGACTCTCCGCCTCGGAACATCAGCGACGTTTCAACCTCCGCCTCTGCTTCTACTGTGGTCTTGATGACCACATCGTGCAGGATTGTCCTTGGACTCCCCATGCTTAGTCCGTTCTCCTGTCTCCGCACTTGTTTGGGTTTTGCGCCCCCTGCTTGTGCATGCCTCTGTTACTCCAACTCGCACATCTGCTCCACTCCTCCGAACTCATTAACTCTGACATCTCTAACCGATGATCACTCTGTGACGACCGTCCATCAACCTCGTTGGAAGCTCCTGTCCCTGGTCTCTGGATACCTCTGACTCTCCCGTTAACGCTCTGTTGAGTGATGGGAATGAGCAGTAACTTCATCCATCCACTCGACAGTCTTGCCAACACCTCTGAGCTCTCTGCAGTCCTTGGTTAAACCCTCCGACTGAACTCCGCTTCTGATCCATTGTGTCTACCTCCTTCACTCCGATGCTCCGACACCTGATCTTCCTGCAACCCCTGCCCTGGCTTGATGCCTGGGGCATCTTCCTAAGATGCAGATAGGGCCTCCGCTTGCAACAAAGTCTTGTCAATACTCGTGCTCGCGTTGTCCCCTGCTCCTCCACCTCTCCAACTCACTCCGATGACCTGTGGTCACTCTGATCGCTCCAACCTTCTTTTTCTAGGTCACCATCAATTCCAATCTTGCTAGATACAAGATTATACTACACTACTCCTCCTTCTCCATTTCCCTCCGACCCTCCAACTCCCTCTGTTCCTCTCCCAGCCCCTCCAGTTCTCCCGCAACCTCTTCTTCTTCCTCCGAC
>JBBPLQ010000726.1:0-15312 GCA_038089855.1 Royoungia palumana
TTGTAGTAGATACTTCAGACTTGAAATCGATTCCCTTGCACATTTCGTGTGATAGTTGATTTTAGGTCGTTCCCTCACATTATTTCAAGTCTCCTTTCCGTGCCCGGTCACTTTGATCCCGCACAGTACCTCTCCTCTATACTCTTTGCCTAGAAGGGACCTATAATCCCGACTAGTACCTATACGCGGCCCGTAGCGTTAAGCGGCAGAACCTTACTCGGGTTTTAAACGAGTTCGGACTGCAACCGAGCCCACTGCATCTCGATACAGTTTACCCACTGTATAAACCGGGTAGTAAGCGGAATCCTCGCTCCAGGACGTAGCTAGGGAGGGCGTAACGCTCCCTACGTAGAACGAATCGATAACGTTCCCAGTTCACGTGATTACTGGTATTGTCACGCCGTTCCACTTGACGTATCAAGTCGCCGTAGCCAGGCTGTCCCCGGTTCCTCCACCTAGATAGAACCAACAATCGCGCAGTGCCCCACTGCTTCCACTTTCCGAGAGTGTGTTGTCTTTCACCACTCTCACCAACCTTAAAGACTAGCGAGTAGACGGAGTAACCCTCCAGACGAAAGCAGTCAAAATTCCACACGTAAGAGGCAACTGGACTCTCGACAACGAGTTCTTCCCAGACCCACAAGGAAACTCCACAGCCTTCTACTCCGAATCCCAATACGCGGAATACCTCCGAAACTCCGCGCGCTCCCCACCTGCCCACTACGTGTCCGACTCGGATCCAGAAACCGAGGAAGACCAACCAACGTCCCCACTCCCCCCGACTAACTTTTCATCTCCGCTCTCGACGAGACCACCATCACCTACGCCCCTCGAAACACCTCGTCCCCCGTCGCCAGAACCAATGGCGGCAAGAACCTCTGAGCTGAAGCTCAACCCTCCGACCGCCTTCAATGGCAACCCCAAGGAAGCCAAGCCCTGGCTTAACAAAGTGGGCGCGTATCTTTTGGTCAATACGGCCATCTATGATACAGATGACAAGAAGGTAGCCTTCGCGCTATCTTACATGACAGAAGGGTCGGCAGCCGCATGGGCTGACGACAGAACAGAAGCGGCGGTAGACTCAGGATCCTTCGGGACCTGGACCGCGTTTAAAGCGGATTTCCAATCGGCGTTCGAACACGCTGACAATATCGCGGCCTCCCTGCATTGGCTGACCACCAAGCACGTGGAGAAGATGGACGAGCTAGACTCGTACATAGCGGACTTCAGGCACCACCTGAAGGTAGCAAAGGTAACGCAGGCAGAAGTAGCCATCGCGTTTTACTCGGCCGGAATTCCCACCGGTCTAATGAGAAGAATCCAAGGCATGGACACCGTGCCGACAGACATAAATGGCTGGTACAAACAGTCATACCACTTCCAGCTACAGTGGAACAAGGCCGACGAGATCGCTCGTCAAAGGAACCGCCCGGTTGCGCAAAAAGCAGCCAACCCCCCTGTCCGGCTTCCCACCGGCAGATTCACCCCCCGCCAGCAGCCCACTGGCACCATATCATTCGTCCAGGGCAACCCAGCGCCAGTCCCACGCTCACAAGTCGGGACAACCTCGGGTGCAGGAGCGCCCATGGATATAGATGCCCTCAGATCAGCGGGCAAATGCTTCAAATGCGGCGGCGCATTCCCATGCGACCAATGCAAAAGGGGTCCCAAGTACGCCCCACGACAAGCTCGATCGCTCCAAGTCCGCGGAGCGACCCTCTCGTACTCCAACGTAGAGGAATTAGAGGAGCTTGTAAAGAAGCTCGCTGAACAGGGTTTTGGAAACGGCGAGTAGGTACAGGTTCGCCTACCTCGCCCCCAGTAAAAGTGGCCCAAGAAGGATCTAAGATCGCCACTAAAGTTTCTTCTAATGTAAATATACCTAAAACGGTTGTATTACCTACGTACAATAAATATTCCGTTTTGAGCGAAGAAACTCTACCTGCCCCAGAACCTAAGGATTCAAGGGAAGATGTAAAAATCCCACAAGTAAAAATACTCAGGCGTGAGAAAAGACTAAGAGAGCCCCAAACGCCTGTAGTGAACCCATCGAGAACTCCGTCGGTCACGGAAGTTCCCGATGAGGCCACGACGGAAGCCAAACCGGTTAGCTTGAGAAGCGCCGGGAGTAGCCGGAAAACGTGGTTAAATACCGTTGATTCGTGGACAGTTCCATGGATCAGAAGAATGTCCGAAAAACGAGGCGTAAAACACCTCGAAACCTTCGTACATGAATCTCGGATATCAGAAGTCACGAGTAAGCTGATTCGACAGCTGAAAGAGATGAATGACGAGATCGCAGCTCTAACCTTAAAAGAACTGCAAAACCCGCCACGGGTCATTCTTCGATCAGAACGATCAACGGCAAATTCATTAGAGGTAGACGTGGTACTCGAAACGAGTGACGGCTCCACGCTAACCACCAAGGCATTAGTAGACTCTGGATGTACGGGTAGTACCATAGACAGAGAATACATAAAAAAATACTCCATACCCACGGAGAAACTCCCGAGACCATTACCGGTCTACAATGCCGACGGTACAACGAACTCGTCCGGAATGATAACGGACTTCGCGAACCTCACCATTCGAATAGGAGAACACTCTGAAATCCTTCAATTAGCAGTAACGAGCCTTGGAACGAATTCGATCTACCTTGGCTTCGATTGGCTTGCCAAACACAACCCAGATATCGACTGGGAAAAGAAGGAAATAAAGTTCACCTGTAAGGACCACGAAGTCCCAAATCTCCTCGATGTCGAAGACGATGACGAAGACGAAATCCGATCCATGGAAATCGGAGATCGCCTATTTTACGTGAGAAAAACAGAAACTGCAGCACAGACGTTTGACATAGCAAACAAACAAGCGTCTTACGCCCGCACCTTCGAAGAAGCAGTTCCGTCACACTATCACGAATTCAAAGACGTCTTTGATAAGGAGAATTTCGACGAACTACCTCCACACAGGCCTTGGGATCACGCCATCGAACTGATCCCAGGAGAGCACAAGATCGACTGTAAAACGTACAATCTCACACCGGCTGAACAAGTCGAACTAGATGCTTTCCTAAAAGAAAATCTGGATAGCGGACGAATCCGTCCCTCCAAATCACCGATCGCCTCAGCCTTCTTCTTTATTAAGAAAAAGGACGGGAAACTGAGACCGATCCAAGACTATCGAAAAGTGAATGCGATCACGGTTAAAAACCGATACCCGCTACCATTGATTGCCGAACTAATCGATAAAATAAAAGACGCCAAGTACTTCACAAAATTGGACATAAGATGGGGATATAATAATGTCCGAATGAAGGAAGGCGACGAATGGAAAGCAGCATTCAGAACCAATCGCGGATTGTTCGAACCACTGGTGATGTTCTTCGGACTCACGAACTCGCCAGCGACATTCCAAACAATGATGAATGCGCTATTCAAGGAATTGATCGATTCAGGAAAGGTTCTAGTCTACATAGACGACATCCTGATATTCACAAAGGACCTCGACGAGCATAGACAAATCGTAAGAAAAGTCCTTGAGATTATGAGAGAAAATAAGCTTTACCTAAAGCACTCGAAATGTGAATTCGAGACAAACGAGACCGAATACCTAGGTCTCATAATCTCTCAAGATCGTGTGAAAATGGACCCAGCAAAGGTCAAAGGAGTAAAAGAATGGCCGGTACCCACCAGCCGAAAGGAAGTCCGAGCATTCCTCGGATTCTTGAACTTCTATCGACGCTTTGTAAAGAACTTTGCATCGATCGCACGCCCTCTGAACGCGTTAACTTCAGAAAAGAACGACTGGAATTGGACGGAAGAGTGTCAGAAAGCGTTTGAAACGCTCAAGACAGCCATCACGGAAGGCCCCGCGTTGGTAACTCCGAACAATACCGGTCAATTCAGAGTTGAGACAGATGCGTCCAACAAAGGAATTGGAGCCATCCTTTCGCAAAAACAAGAAGACGGGATTTACCACCCTGTCGCCTATATCTCGAAGTCTTTACTGCCCGCAGAAAGAAATTACCACGCAGCAGACTTAGAGATGGCAGCAATAATGTTTGCATTAAAGGAATGGCGTCACTACCTCCTAGACGCACACGAGACATTCGAAATCTGGACAGATCACAAGAACCTAGAGTTCTTCAAAAAACCTCAGGAACTTAGCCGTCGACAAGCGAGATGGAACGCAGAACTCCAAGAGTTCCATTTCAAAATTATATACAGAACAGGGAAATCCAACCCTGCAGACGCTTTGTCCCGGAGGTCCGACTTTGAAAAGGGGGTAGATGACAACAAAAATGTCACCTTACTCCCCGAATCACTTTTTGTCCAGTCTTCGACAGAAAAGAAAACGTTCGTCCAAGAATCAGAAAGAGAAAACTGCATCAGAGACCACCATGACCACCAGCTATCCGGTCATCCTGGAATCAAAAGAACTCTCGAACTGATCTCCAGAACGTTTGAATGGCCAGAAATGAGAAAAGACGTAGAGAAATATGTGAAAGGGTGTGACAAATGTCAAAAAGTCAAACCTCGACACGAATCCACCAAAACACCACTACAACCTCACGACATCCCACCTCGACCCTGGCACACGATCTCGTTAGATCTCATCGGTCCCCTTCCCGAATCAGAAGGAAAAAACGGCGTTCTAGTCATCGTAGACAAATTCTCGAAAATGACGAGATTCTTCCCGATCACGATGGACATCACGTCCAAAGGAGTAGCCAAGATCTTCGTAGAACACGTCTTCAAGCTCCACGGAGCACCCACGAAGGTTATCTCCGATCGCGGTTCAAACTTCGTATCCTCGTTTATGAGAGAATTTTACGAAAGACTAAGTATAAAAGGAAATCCTAGCACTGCATTCCATCCACAAACAGATGGCCAAACCGAAAGGATGAACGCAGAATTAGAACAATACCTAAGGATCTATGTCAACCATCGACAGTCAGATTGGGTACAATGGCTTCCCATGGCAGAGTTCGCACACAACAACGCCACTTCCTCAGCCACGAAATCAACCCCTTTCCGTCTAAATTACGGACAAGATCCAGAGATAAGGATTTCCACGGGCAAACCAGCCCGCAACCAATCAGCAGCCGAATTCGTGAAAACAATGCAAAAGAACCGAGACACCGCTATCTTCGCGTTAGAACACGCACGAGAAGATATGAAAAAATACTACGATCGTAACACACGCCCCGCGATCATTTACAAACCAGGTGATCTCGTACTGCTCGAATCCACAAATATCCGCTCGGAACGCCCGTCAAAGAAGCTAGACGACAAAAGATACGGTCCTTTCAAGGTCGACAAACAAGTCGGAACTAACTCCTACCGACTCCGTCTCCCATCAGGATGGAAAGGAATCCACCCGGTATTCCACGCGAACCTTCTCCATCCTTACGTCAAAGGAGAATTCCCCTCGCAAAAGAAAGCACCTCCTCCTCCCCCAGACGTTATCGACCAACAAGAAGAACAGGAAATAGAACAGATCTTAGATTCTCGAGAACGTCGAGGATCAATAGAATATCTCGTTTCCTGGAAAGGTTTCCCACGAGAAGAAAACGAATGGATCTCTTCAAAAGATCTATCACACGCTAAAGATGCTGTAAAGTCTTATCACCGCCGACACCCAACAGCTCCAAAGCCTTCTCACGTCTCCGTACGATCGTCGGAAATCGATCCTCCATGTTCTTGTCCAATTTGTCAGAAGCTTCCTCCCCCCTCTCCATCTCCGATGTTCCTCTCCAAAGAGTTTCTAGAATTTCGAAAACAATACCAACGTTTCGACAATTCTTACTTCGAATTCCCATGAGTTCGTTGCGGACAACGAAACTTGAAAAGGGGGTAATGTCAGAACTCTAATTCTTTTCTGTCCTTTTCCTTCTCACGATCATATCGGATACTTAGTCATACCTAATTAGTCACATTCCCACCTTATCATTCTTATCGACCAATCATGTAGTAGTTACCATTTGTAGTACCTGGTCCGTGCACAATCCTCAGTAGTATATAAGTAGGACTCTCTTGTAGTAGATACTTCAGACTTGAAATCGATTCCCTTGCACATTTCGTGTGATAGTTGATTTTAGGTCGTTCCCTCACAGGCACACGCATAGGTTACGGGTTGGGAGGACGCATTGGGGGTAATAGTGGCCATATTGTACGTTGGTAACGATCTCTTGCCGAGTTTGATAAGCACAGACAGATACACAGTCCCGACGAATACTCACTGATAGAAGGGGGTCTGGTTAATTGGGCATCCCAAAACCTGTGGCGAACTTATAATCGATTTTTCGTATTCGGATCCACTGGCAGGAGGTCATAGTAGAACGATCTAAACGTTCTCATAGACCCCTGCCACCTCAGCGCATGTGAGTGCTGATATGAGTGAGGTACTGATTCTGTCGAATTAAGAACGCAGAACAAACAAATCCGTGACACGCCCGTGTTTTCAAGGTGGCCTAACTTGTTACATATTTCATTTCCATGACGTAAGTGGTGCTAACTTCCGGTCATCGTCGTGTTTATAACTCCGATTAGTCGATCACTGAGATTCTAAGAACAAGATCCACGCACACAATGCTCGGAAGCCGGAGGCTGTTCGGTCGCAATACGATGCAGCTGTAAATTGTCCCACGTCAAAAGATTGAACAACCCGATCTGAATGGACACCGAAGGTGATGATATCCGACGTAATAGAATGCTGTCCGCAAGCTTGAATGTTGGATTTGGAGCTTATTGATAACGCTGTAACACGTAAATACGTGGCGATGGAGAAGAAGGGGGGGTGGCATGTTCTAATCACCGAACTTCCAGATTTCCAGAAATCCCAGACATCCATACGTCGGCGGACGTCATACATGGTGTCAGATGAGCCCAACATCGAGAATTTAGCTACATTTCACCAGGCACCAAGTGCTGGTGCGCGACTCGGGAATTAGTCAGTACTGTGGAATTGAACGATTGTGGGCTGCGCACAGAATTTGTCCGTGTGGCATGTGTGTCAGATTTAATGACCGTACATACGCTGACCCCGAATTGCAGCGCACAGGTACAAACAAGACTTGGCGCTGGAATACTGGTTTCGAGGTTACACAAAGCACTGGCACAGCAGGTTGACTAGCTAAATCGTGACTCTGAGGGGTTGAATCGTGATCTCGGCTTAGCGACATGCAGAGAATCGCAGCTTCACCTTTACTATAAACCTGATTCCAGTGAGACTGTTTGAAATTCACTATGGAACGTGAAATTGTCACGAGAGCATGGTTAACAATGAACATGTTTGACGGCAACAACAATACTACGTCGAAGAATGTCTGTCCTGCGCTCACATCATTTCATCCAACCGACAGGCAAGTTTTCACCTCCTGTATCGGGATTTCTTTGCTGCTCGCGCTTCTTTCACTACGGCAACATTATGAAAATGAGTTTTGCAAGAGGGGACGACTCACTTTTCAAGAGAGCCTTTGCCTCGATGTTTTTCTTGTTATAGTCGAAAAACGCATCTCTGACCCTCTCGAGCCGTAAAACTGCACCCTCGCTCACATTCTCTGCTGGCTCCATAAGCGGCTTGATGATATTCAATGCGTCCGATTCTGGGATACCGATTGTGCCCATGGCATTGAGAAGCCGTTCGGAACTATTGTGGGGATATGCGAGTTGAATGTAGGCCTTATCGAGCGGAGACAATTCGACGTTAGCTTCGACTGGTTTCCCCTCTTGAATGAGCCTCGCAGGAAGAGGATACCTGGAATCAGCAAAAAGGTGAATGTCAATATAGTCGGCACTATGTGGTCTCTGAATATCAAACAAACATCATAATAGATTTCCGGTCGAATTCGCTGAAGTTCGAATCCAAATGGTTGAACACATTGATAATTTGCCGCCTGAGGGAGATTCGATCACCGCCGAAATACTCGTAGACAGCGTCCTCGTTAAGAATGATATCCCCTCCTCGTACGGGACTTTGGTGTTCGTGCAACATCCCGAGTACATGTCCAAACTCGTGAAGAATGATTGCTTTGCTGTTCTTTGTGGGCAAGTCTGGTAGCCCGCCAAGGTATACGGTCACCTTGTCCGTCGGCTTGGAGGGGCCGATATACCCCCACGATGATGGTCCCGGACCAAATTGGATACGAATATCAGAGAGTATGTTGGAATCGTTTTCGTCCTTTGCGACGAATTTCACGTTGGCGTACTTCTCCCACTCCTTGATAGTGTCTTCAACAACTTTCTTATGGTCGTGTGATCCGTGATACACTGATGTGACGAACTCATACAGTAGAATCTGAATATGATAATCCATCAGCAATGCTGATAAAAATTTCGTTCTGGACCTGCCGTTGTCCCGCAATCGGCGTCCAAGACCACACCATTTGGAAGATTGACGTTCGACCTACGTCCGATCTTCCACAGCCTCTCTTTTTTGGCGACGAAGGCACCAAACCCACGGCCGGGTGGAGAGGGGGCGGAATCGATCGGGCGGTAGGGTGTTGGGGCGCACGAGTAAACGGTGGTGTCGGTATCGGACATAGCAACAAGGGTGGGTCGATCAGTGGGGATGGCGCAATGGCATCTATTCCACAGCTGAGACGGTTCTCGGAATTTTCCATAGTCATGTTGTCTGAACGTGTTAGCCTGAGGTAGCTAGCCCCTTGGTTGAACAAAGTTTGGGGAATCGACTAGAGTCCGTTATCGTGATCTCCTTGCGGAGAAATCATGAGAACCACTGTGACGGGAGTAAGTGCATACGTACTAGATGCTCTTCATAGGCTCGAAATCGTTCCACGTTCCTTTTTCCCCTGGGAAGCAGGTCCGTATCACTTGCTTGATGGAGACAAAAATCGTCCAATACAGTTAGACTCATCTGACAGTATGAATCTAGGGGAGTGGCGCACACTGTGGTTACATTCGAGTGGTTTCCTGGACCTTGTCACATCACGATAACTCGTGAGTTATTCGGTCGTTGCTTTCGAAGTTGTACAAAATTGCGTGAGAGTGCTCAGCGCTCAGTGACAATCGGAACAACCTTCCATGTTTGATCGAACTGGAGTAGCTCGCTTAGCGCAATTTTTTCGTTACACCCAGCCCACATTTACTAGGGTGTCGTCGGTTCTCGGTCCCAACCCGTCAATATTCGAGCCGGATAAACCGATTCGAATGCGGGCAAATCGATTCTTTCAGCACGAACCCAATTCTGGACGAGATGACGATTGCATCTGCTTAAGTATCGTGCCCTCTTCGACCATGATGTCCGTTTCCCCAGTCAACTCATCCTGCACCACCTCCGCTCTCACCTCACACGATCATGGCTTCTCCAACTGCCTACTTTGACTGCGATCATAAACGTTTCGTCCGTCTCCGCGTCTATAGTCGTCATGCTCATACCATGGAACATAAAGATGAGGTTGAATGTTTCGCTACGGAAGAACCAAGGTTTTGGCCTAACGGACATGCATGTCCTCTATGTCCTTCTTCAACCCATTTATCTGAGTCTCTTACTAGGTCTTGTCCTATTCTTTCGTGGATGGCGAGGGTAAACCTCTCGAGGACTCCCTACCGGGCGACACCTCGAAGCAGATAGCTATCGTATTGAATGCGATGGACGAATACGCCAAGCATGCTAATATTAAATTCGAAGCCTGGGACCAAGGGAGCTCCGAGCCCGCTATCATACGGATTGCGTTCACTGATGATCCAACTCACAAGTTCTGGACTACTGTTGGTACCGACGCTCTGTTCGTCGCTAAAGGGGAACCCACGATGAACTTGGGACTAATTAAACCGGGTATGAACCTGAAAGACGGGAGGATCGAGGAGATGAAACTATCGGAAGAGGAACAGGGAAAAGCGCTGAAGGAAGCTGCGGAAAAAATCAACACAGCTCTCGCACTCCATGCCATTGGCCACGTACTCGGACTTTGCCACGAGATGGAGTACAGTCAGTTAGATTTGTCTTACCCACCCACATACAAGCCAAAATCCCCCGAGGAGTGCAAAAAGCGACATCTGCAGCAAGCCCACGGTGGTCGTGGCATGTCGAACTTTGCCAAGCTAGATGATAATTCTATCATGCGGTACGTATCCGTCTCGTGTGACTTGCTTAAAAATGTTTGTTCACATTGATTTCACAGTTACTTCACGTATGGGATCAATGAGAGTTGGCGGAGCTGCGACATCAACACCTCGCTTTCCGACTACGACAAGGCCTGGCTCGCATTCCACTACCCCAAGGCGTCTCTCCACAAGCCGACCGACGGGGACACTTGGGTGTTCCAGAAGTCGCTCGGGAAGCTATTCGGGAACGACGTCAAGTACCAGGAGGAAGCTTTGAGGAGTGGCGACGTTTCTTACAGGCGGTTTCTTTATCTTCGATATGTTCGCGAACAGTGGGACGCGAATGATGAGCAGAGATTGTCAGACACTGGTAAGCTCGACGCAGTGTCTTTAGTCAAATTCTGATCATCATTAGTCCTTGACGATGAACTTGTCAAGTCTGTGACGGAGGCTGTTCAAAGTTACAACCAGAATCAAGTATCCAGAAAAAAGGGAACAGCTTCGAAGCGATTCACTCGTTTACTAGAGGCACCAGACGTCCTTTGGAAATTGCATGCTCTTGCCGCACCTCATCCCGCGCCAAGTCGAATGCCTGATGGCAAACCACTAGACCCCGTTCAGATTCAGAATGCGATCTTTGATTTCGCCCGCATTCTTCGGTACCCCGTGCCGCCCATGGTGCAGCACACCCTAACGGCACCCGACAGCCGAGAGACGGCACTGTGGAAGAACGTTGTGAAGAAGTATAAGTCGACGCTAGAGGACGAGGGCAAATTTGACGAGAATACGATGGAAGTTATTGACGATTTGCTCAAGGATGACAGGGATCCAAATCAAGCGAAATCGGACGCGCAGGCTGGAGTCGATGAATTGGTTCGTGCTGTCAAGGATGCGCATCCGGATGCCGACTTGGAGGAAGCAGAGATCCAGCAATTCCTCTCCTTGATTCCCGTCGTGGCCGGCGCCGCCAAATCTATCCTCGGCTTATTCGGCTTCTCGATCAATGCTGAAGGTCAATTCGACAATGACATTCCCGAAAATGTGCAGCACGGGTTCTTTGGAAATATCGGAAAAACGCTGGGCGACCTACCCTGGGGTCAAATAGGCGGTGGGGTCTTGAAGATGGGTGCAGATTGGCTGATGAAGAGCTGAAACTGACAGAATTTTTCTCTCGTGGTCGTACTTTGTACTACTATGACTACGCGACCAATCATCAATTGTACTCCACGGGTTTTTCGCTTTTGTATACATGTATGTACTATATACCGACGGCAAAATCGATGTGCTTTGAGTATGAACCTTTCATTTCAGTGAATGAGTGATTTTCAGTCAGATGAAATCGTCCGATGGCTAATCGATAGGTAATCGTGAAGGGGGACGTTCGTCGCTGAGGACGAATGGAGTCTGGGATACTGGATCAATGTGATCTCGCTAGATGATAATGTACTCGTACGGAGGCAGACTTACATACTACTGAATCGGTGGCTCAGGAACTAGGTATGGCGTGGCTGAGAGACGAAGGTGTGACATAGTGAAAGGGTAAAGAATGCAGTACATTGACAAAGGAAAAGAGAACGTGTCTATGATGTACGTGGTGAGTGTGCGTCGAGACTGTGACTCCGTGAGCGAAGCGTTCCTTACAATCTTCCACTCGAAGTGAGACGACCTTTACAAGACATTTGTCATTTTCCCCCTTTTGAGCCATTAGTGCACGTACTCGTCCATCAACTTATCTCCCGTACCGTGTCGGCCTGACTGCTCGCGCTTTTTTCACTGTGATAACATCTTGAACCAGGGTCTTACAAAATGATCTGGAGGAACAGCTCACCTTTGAACAGAGCCTTTGCCTCGATGTTTTTCTTATTATAGTCGAAAAACGCGTCTCTCACCTCCTCGAGCCGTGAAGCCGCCACCTGGTCGGTTGGCTCCAGGTCCAAGAGCGGTTTGATGATATTCAGCGCGTCTGAGTCCGGGATGCCGATTGTGCCTATGGCGTCAAGGAGCCGTTCCGAGCTGTTATGAGGATATGCAAGTTGGATATAGGCCTTATCGAGCGTTGACAGCTTGAGGTTTACACCAACAGGTTTCCCTTTTTTGATGATTTTCGCTGGAATGGGGTACCTAGGAGCAGCAAGCGCGTCATGATCAGTGTTGATGCATTAAAAAAATTCTTAGAGCCGAACGAACAGCATGATAGATTTGGGATCAAACACACTGAAGTTAGACTTATCGCTGTCGAACACGTCGAGAAACTGCTCCCTGATTTTGCGTCTCTGCTCACGACTGTGTGCATGATAAAGCTCAAATACGGCACTCTCATCCAGAACGACATCCCCTCCTCGGGCGGGACTTTGGTGTTCGTGAAGCATCCCAAGAACGTGTCCAAATTCGTGAAGAATGATTGCTCTCTCCTCGATGGTGCGTGCGCCGCTCATCCCACCGAGGTATACAGTTGGCTCCTCTCTGCTCTGCTGAGCCTGCGGTGGACCGATGTAGGCCCATGACGATAGCCCATCGCCGAAGTAGATACGGATATCAGAGTTACTGGTGTCCTTTCCCTTCTCCACGAATTTGACGTTGGCGTGCTCCTCCCATTCTTTGATAGTTTCCTCGACGAACCGTTTATTGTTGTCAAACTCTTGTTCGAGTTGGAGGAACTCATACACTAGGATCTAAAGTAGGCGTAGTTAGATGTATTAGAAATGGTACAAAAAGCGCGAGCTTATAGATACCGTTGTACCATCTCTGGTACTCTTTTCCTTTAGAACAGGGTCTAGAAGATCGTGCTGCATATGGCCGATGTCCCACAATTCTTTCTTGCGCGCGAGAAACGCATGAGCACCGCGTGGTATACTAGTGAGGGAACTATTGAAGCGAGGCGAAGGGACAGGACCACATGTACTATTCAGGAGCCTATTCTCTGAGATGACGAACATAGCAAAATATTAGCAATGTGGAAGGTAAGTCACTGGGAGGCGATGTATCAAATTTTTGAGTCGACACAGTCCACGAACTCGATAGTACTACGTACCACTCGTCTTGTTGGAGACTTGGAGTCCTTCTTGGGGAGTCGGAGTCAATGCCAGCGGGGACTCAAATACTCAAGTCTCGAGACTCCTCGCAAGACTTCCGAGTCCCGTGGCCCATGTAACCTGTCACGAAACACTATTGTCGCTTCTAGGCTCGATCACGTTCAGAATAGAACGCATTTCCCGCCGAGTTTGATCGTTCAACAAGATTCAAGTCAGGATGGTAGTTTTTACGTGCCGGCTCACCGTGACCTGGAGCCCGAACTCCAACCGAAGGGAACCGAGGAAGAATGAATGGAGTTTCGAGTCTCTTCGTCTTCCATTCATCCAGCTCCACGGGTCCAAATGTACCAGATCGATCTGTTCTGAGTCACATCGAGCCCATGATGGTTAGTAGGCAGCACACATAACACGTCGAGCTGGTTCATCACCCACGTCATGACCTCAGGTTGGTCATCCTCGCCGCTCCACCTGTCTCCGAAAGGATATATCACCCATACTTAAGCGAACTCGACTTCAAACCTTCAATGACCGTGGCGGTCACGACTCACTGTTCTCATTGACGATGAAAGTCGACATATCCCTGGGATATGACGAGGAAATCATGACATTTATCGCTAATAATGGCATTAGCAAGCATAAACGAGCATGCAATACTAACTCTGCTCGGGTTTCTGGCCTCAAGGCTCACGCACGGCCGCACGGGCCGCACGGATCAATAAGAACTGCCCTTGGAGACGTCAAATTTGTGATTACCCCGCACAACGTGGGGGTTTGATTGTCGTAAGCAATAGCACACATTCTCCACCGGTACAAATGAACACGATAGACTCCTTGCGCACCCTGCAGCAGGCATGTCCGTAAGTAATAAATCTCGGCTCTCCGTGATCCGTGATCTCATGTATAAATGTATATCAGGTTCGGAGATCGGTGCCTCTATAGATCCAATCGTGTGATTAACGGAGTAAGACAGAAAAGTTAACATCCGCGCAATCGCCGGAGTGGCCGGTAAGTCCATCGTAAGGAGCAATCTTCCAATGCACGTGCCGATCAGAAGGCGGTGCTTCCGGCTTGGGAATCTAGCAATGATACATCTGCCCATGCGTTGTCTCGAATCTGGAAAAAAAGATCTCCTAAACTTTACTAGCGTACGTAATGTGTCACTGCAGCAGTGAGAATTATGTAGTCCGGCAGGCTTCAAATTCTTGCCAGGAGGCAGGTGGAGCTCAATTACGCTTCCCTTCCTGGAATCTCCAGTCGAGGCGAATAGCACACTTGGGTCACATCGCCTTCGGGATCGTTCTGGCGTGCGTCACGCCGAACTCAGGGACAACCTTATGACGTCCTGTACGGTGGGGCGACTGCACGCCGTCGACCAATAACGTCAGACACTAGTCTCTTTGCAGGGGTTTTCACGATGCGGGTGAGATATCCACTTTGCCTTGACCCCTTCGAGTACTTAGTGCTTCACACATGACCAAGTGATATCGTCCTCGAGGCCGATGGGCCCCCTTTCCTCCTGGGAATCGGATGATTGCTAGCTCCGCATGGTTTTATCCATGCTTGATTCGTGCGATTGTTCTTCGTAGCCAGGTTTCCGGTGGTAGCAACCGTGAATGGAGGGTCTGTATCATGATGGAGCTTTACTCTGCATTTTCGAGAGAATCCGGACGTCCTTACTGTAATATTGCTAAATGGAACGAACATCCCTACCTCGATGCCTGCGTAGACTTCGGCAAGGAAACGCAGCTAGTGCATGCGGTGGGACACCAGCGGAACGAGCCTAAGGATATGCAGTCATAGATTCTCCAACAAGTGAATGGACACGTCGCGCTGTTATCCTACCTGTCATCTTCGATATGGATATCATGGGATTGACTCGTTTTTTTGGAGAGGAGACAGATAATTCCCACCATAATACGTTGTCCGCCTAAACCGTCACCATTCCAGGGGTCCTATATAGTATATACATCGTCAGCGTCATAAGCCATCATCATATCCCCGTCGTCAAACTTGTGCATACCATCATGTCGGACCAAACGAATCGTGAGTTTCAAACACCCCACCCTGCCGATGATTGATCCATGGGTTGGGTACTCAAGGAGACGGGAACAAGGAAACGGATACAGGTCCCCCTGACCCTTCCATGATCTGCTTGTATCCCGAGATGCTTCGAGATGCACTAAACTCACCAAACGCAAAGCGAGGTGATGAAG
>JBBPLQ010000727.1:0-15295 GCA_038089855.1 Royoungia palumana
CATCTTCGGCTTTTGTTTCAACGATCACCGCGATTGCGCCAGCCCGCAGAAACCCCGATCCCAAATAAAATCGAACGGGATGAATCTCGTCCCAACAGCGCGCAAATCCAAGCAGTTCCTGCGTGTTCTTTTTGCTGAATGAAGAATGAGGGAATCAGCTCACACTCAATTAGCAACCCCGAGTAAACAACCCGTCCTTGGCTTCGAGTGGCAGTGTTCCCGAGGCGGTGAACATACCTTCCTCTTAGAAGGTTACGTCAATATCCAGAACAGCAAACTAGACCCGGCTACCTGTTATCAGACATAGACGCGGAGATAGAGATTCGTTCTCGGTACCTGCGTGGATGGTATGCTATCGTCGTGGCACCATGGTAGAAGGGGATGTCTTGATTGTAATATGGTCACCCGCAACTTTGGACCATAGGGGCCATTTATCTCCCCTCGCATTTGCAGTGTCTATATGAAGGTGCAAATTTACATAAATGCGGCAATTCATCTTGGACGACGAATTCAATCTCCTGACATTAGAGGGAATTCCGCGCACGGAGAATAATATTTTGTTGATCATCTTTTGTGCAAAATTGTGTACCTACATGACGCGAGCTGGACATATCTCATTACTGAAGGAAAAGCATCAGCGCCACACATGTCTTTGCTAGCGAACAAGATGAATCATTAGTACTGGGGCGTGAACGGCATGCCTTGAACCGACTGAGACAGCCCGAAAGGCAGGCGTACACGAAAGAAATCTGTCCACTCGCCGACCGCCTCAGAATCAAACCCCCAGGAACAAGAATGAAACAACCAGGAGCCGAGGTACGCTGTACTTCTCAGGTGATTGCGCCGTCAATAGCATGGTAGAATTGACCTGAAAAGCCCGCTCCGAACACCCAATATGAATTCCAGCGAATCAAGAGTCGCAACGATGGCACTGGCGAACCGTCCGTTCTGACGGCTCGATGAGCGCCTCCCAAGTTATTCATCGTCTTCTTCGACGGGCTGAAGCACCGGTAGGGTCTTTTCGCACTGAAATGGGTTGTATCTCGAAGCAGGAGCGAATTTGACGCAGACGAGTGGCATGCCACGTCGTGCGGAGAGAAAGGACAACTTACGGGCCTGTGACTCTAACTTTGCGCTCTTTTCTGCCTCTGTTGATTTGTCGCTCGCGGTTCTGATTGGCCCCGAATTCCAGTTAGCCGCTCTCTATCATGAGCTCCTTCGAGAAATTTCTCTGGAGACGAGGCAGCGAATGCTATGGCCGATATGACAGTCGTGATCGCATGGCGTCGTCAAGCACAAGACAACTGGAATTGTGTGTCGTTGTTTGCACACACCTTGTACCAAGTAAAAGCAGGTTTACATGGCAATTGCCAGTGGGCAGTCTAAATTGAACCCGTAAAGTCAAAGCTCATCCGATAAATCCTCGTCACGTTCATCATCGTTATCATGCCTTCTTCTGTAGCGTATTGAACATATTACAGCCTCCGAAGAACTACGGAGAAAGTTAGAGTGTCACTGGCAGGTATATCCTGGACCCACTTAGTACCGTTGGCCTTGCAGGTGTCCTCGGCGTTGAATTGGGAAGAAAGAAATTCCAGTCCCGTTCCGTAATTTGAGCGGTTTTCCGGTCGCTTTATCCCGCATATGAACACAAGGTGGTATTCAAGAATTCGATAATGACGACTCGGACATTGACAATGGTGCTGTGTACTACGAGACTGCACAAAGGCAAAGGGTATATATCCCATGGGTGAGCCGAGTTGAACCGGTCCCTCTAATTGCCATTCAGAGATATCAAGCGATGATCGATGCGCCATTCGTCGTGTTTGGATACGGATCCCTCATATTCAAAGTATTATTTTCGATGACGGCTGTATGTCGGACTGACGACTCGATCGCCTCCAGCCTCCCCCACACGTGATATCCCAAGGTAGTCATGCCTTTCAGTGGCTGCCACGGGTGTCGTCTAACCCTCTCAATGACACCCCAGTCCCAGGATTTTTGAAAGGGTTCGTTCGCCGTTTCGCCTTGAAGTCACTGGACCATCGGGGCACACCTGAAGTACGTCGCTCTGCACATAACGTAGGTTTTTGGAGAGGATGTTCAAGCCCGCCAAGAATCCTGGCCGTGTTGCGACAATCATTCGTAAAGAAGACTGGGATGATATACGTACAGTGAGTCTCGACCTTTGCGCGTCTGCGAAATACAACGAAGAGATGGACTTACAAATCATGTCCGTGTACGTCAGTCACGTTCTTGCCCCAGTGAGGACGAGCAGGATGTATATCCCAACGAAGATATTGTGTGGGGTAAGTCTCCTAGTGTGGGCGCCAATATATGAGTCGTGCTAACGATGACGGACGAAACAGGAGTAGCATTTACGATAGACCCAGCCCATGTGGCCGAAGCCCGAGCTAACCTGGGTACGTTTCAAGTTCCGTACATCTCATGGATCTCTTACTAATCCTGAGTGACAGATAACCGAGAAACCGTGCGCCATTTCCCTACTTTGCTGCAATGCGATCTCATCAGACCTTTGCGGCACCAGGATTACGCGGTGGAAACGCTCGACGTGTATGCCATTGAGAACGGCGTCGCAAAGGTCGTTGTACACAACGCCTGTGTGCGTGACATTCACTCTTGCTGTTTAAGTACGACACATGATTACATGACTTTTGAATCTTGCAGTGCTATATCAGTAGACCGGACAATCCTTCCTTTGGTATGACCAGCTTTATATTCGAGCACGATTCGGTAGATAACCCTCCGCAGTTCGCTCCGAGCCGCTCGATGCCCTGGCAGTGCTCATATGGCGTTCTGCCGGACTTTCAGGTCGCAACAAGGTATGTGCCTACGTTAATCATCCGGTCACCCTTTCATCTCATAGAATGACAACATCCCACTTTATGCACACAGGACTATCTCTACCAACTCGCAGAGAGTATGCGCGCTCTCGCGCCGACATCACATGACCCTCACCTGTTTGCTCTCGAGGTGAGTTCCCCTTGTCCTTTGATGACCACTGGTAATCGGATGCTCATGCGCGTCGCATTATTCTGTCACAGAAAAAGATTAGGCAGCTCGACAAGGAACGGGGGGAAAGTATTATGTGCTATTGACGGCGTTCATGACGAGCAGAGGCCCATGCCAAGCATGCGGGATATAACGTGGGACAAGTGCGACTTGAATATGATGGCTGAATAAAAACTCGCGTGTACTAGTAGTCTGTGTGGTCACTCTCTGGAAAGTATAGATAACTTGGGGTGGCTCGGCTGGTTCGGCACTGGCATTAAATTCCCAATACGGTGGATAGTTTCGACTATGCCTTGACTTGAACGAATTCATCGAAGCTCGTATCTGAGCTTGCGTGCGATAGTGACATCCAATACTACTGCAGTGCCACCTTGTTCATTGACACCCGCCACGCTGAACGTGCGAGGTCAATCCGCAGGATTACCAGTGGTGCTTTCGACTCCTTTGTCGAACTCAAACTTGGACTTTTCACAATACGAAAGAAAGCATTGAATCTGGTACGTATTTATATATGGACACCGTTCGAATACTTCCGGTTCGGCTAAATCATTCGTTCGGCGAAGTTACAGAACCATTGGAAAGTCCGAGTCTCGCTCTCTAATCCCCACATTGAAGATCATATACCCTGTGAGTGACTAGCATGCATAACGCGACCGAGAGAAGGCGGCAGCTTGCACTTTGTCGTCTTCTGAAAGTGCTAGCCACTGGCAGTGGCGCGACTTGCTGGGAACAACCGTTGGTCATCATGGGAGCCCAACATAATTGGCGTCGTTCAGTTCAGGAGTCTGGAAAGCTCACAGTTTTCAAGCATCTCCTAGCGATCCTCGCGGAAAAACTGGGCTACAGTCTTCGTAAAAGCCATGCAGTTTGGCACCACACTGCTTCTACTCGGTTCACTTCTGTCTACCTTTCACGTTGCTTCTGGTCTCGGCTCGTCCTGTGACGCTCCTTTGGGCAGCGGCACTGCATCCCCTGAGGACCCATACTGGCTCGAGACGATCAAACACCAGGGAGCGTCTCCATTCCATCCCAAGGCAAATTCATATCAAGTTTTCCGAAACGTCAAGGATTACGGCGCCAAGGGTGATGGGATCCATGATGATACGTCTGCAATCAAGTCCGTCCTTGACAACGACCTTCTGCGCTTGGCCTTATAGTCACATTTCTAGCTCAGCCATGTCGCATGGTACTCGTTGCGGAGGAGGACGCTGGTGCGATTCATCCACGTATGTCTTTTTCTTTCCAGAAAATGTCTCGAGATTGAGCATTTCGTGCGTGCAGTGTCTCTCCAGCAATCCTGTACTTTCCTCCAGGGTGAATGCGTCAATTCGATCACTGCGTTCGCTGTATTGACCCTTGATAGCACTTATCTCGTCTCGTCGCCTATCGAGACGTACTACTATACCCAGTTGATCGGAGATCCAAAGAACCTCCCAATTCTTCGTGCAAGCCAAGGATTCGAAGGGATCGCAGTCATTGGTCAGTTCTTTTGGATCCCGTGGTGTCTCATCTAACCCAAAGCAGACGCAGACCCTTACATTCCCGGAGGCTGGGGCGCTCAATGGTTTACGAACCAAAACAATTTGTACGTATCATGGACGGATCGTCGTCGTCGATGTGCTGAAATTGCGTCGCACAGTTTTCGCTCTGTGCGGAACCTAGTCATCGATCTGAGAGATGTTCCGCCCGGGAGGAAAGCGACTGGGCTCCACTGGCAGGTAGCACAGGCAACTTCGCTTGTCAACGTCGTGGTTGAGATGTCGACTGCATCTGGCACTAACCATCGAGGTAAGACAGAGCTTCAGTCGTTTTCCTCTTGTAAATGAGCCTTGTTTGCAACAGGGATATTCATGGAGAACGGAAGGTAGGATTTCGGTATCAGTAAATCGCATAACTTATCATTGTTTGTCTATCTCGCCTCAGCGGAGGTTTCATGGGAGGTATGTACTCAGAATGAACGAAACAAGCATGCTCACGTCTCGCCAGATATCATATTCAATGGAGGTACATAACCAATTGACCTAAGCAATCGAAGAATAACGAACTTTCGTACAGGAAGGACAGGCATCAACGTTGGAAACCAACAATTTACCGTCCGTAACCTTACGGTCAACAACGCTCACACTGGTGAGTCGGATCTCAATCCACGGGAATGATCATTCACGGAATGCTGGCCAGCTGTGTCGGGTATCTGGAACTGGGGTTCGTCGCCTGATCTTCGACTCACGCAACATTTCATTGACCTTTGTATCAGGATTCACGTTTCAGGGCGTTACTATCAACAACTGCCAGGTGAATAGAGTTTGATCACCTGCCCTTCGATGAAAACCGTGTCCAATCGTTTTTTAACTTAGATTGGCTTCGACTTGAATGTTGGGGGAAACACAGCCGCCTCCCAGGTGAAGTTTCTTATTGCGGCACATTCTTTCAACGCTCACGGGGTATCTTCAGGGGGTCGGATCCGAGGCCATCATCGATGCGGTCGTTACCAATACAGCCGTTTTCGTCCAGTCTTCTGTTGCCAGCAGTGGCACCCTCCCATACTCGCTGATTCTGAACAACATCAAACTGACGAATGTTCCGACGGCGGTTGGAATCGCCAGTGGTGCCACTCTCCTTGCTGGCGGTACTAGGATTATCGCCTCGTGGGGTCATGGACACGTATACTCTGGAATCGGTGGCCATAAAACCTGGGTACAAGATCACATCGTGTCAGCAAACAAGCCCTCGATGCTTCTCGACAGCGCTGGCCGGATATTCGGCAAAACGCATCCTCAGTATGTGGACTACGCTCCAAACCAGATTGTCAGCGTCAAGAGCCGAGGTGCCAAGGGTGACGGTAAGACGGATGATACGATCGCTATTCAACATGTCTTGGACGAGGTATGCTGTGCAGCCTGTGTAGACAGACATCTCATCCTGAGAGGATCGTTTTCCAGTATGCCGGATGCAAGATCATTTTCTTCGATGCAGGCGTCTACTACGTCACGGACACGATCACCATTCCAGCTGGCACTCAGATCATTGGAGAGGCATGGCCCGTCATTCTCGGTGGAGGCAACCGTTTCCAATCTCAGGCCAACCCACGCGTCGTCGTACGAGCAGGCACAGCTGGTTCCAAGGGTATCCTCGAGATTAGTGATCTTATCTTCTCCACCACTGGACCTGGTGAGTGGAATGCTATTTTTAGTGATCATCGTCATACATGTGTTCTAGCTCCTGGTGCGATCCTGCTCGAATGGAACGTCCACGACCCGGACAATCGCCAAGGTGGTGCTGGTCTCTGGGATACTCACGTTCGGTAGGTTGTACAGACTATTGTGAGAGATCACCACTCATATCCGTGGTCGGCAGACTTGGAGGAGGTCCGTACTGGTAGATACGAGACGATACGGGCTAACGAGGCACATTAGCTGCCGGTACCAACATGCAAGAGGCGCAATGTCCCTCTGGCTCTGTGAACACGGATTGCCAGGCTGCCTTCTTGGGCATCCATCTGACGTCTGGATCGAGCGCATACTTTGAGGTGTGTGACATTGATACGCTTGTCACCTCATCGCTGATTCCACGAATGATCAGGGAACCTGGGTATGGACTGCAGATCATGACCTTGATGCTGCTTCCGGCTCACCTCAGACGTCCATCTTTACTGGGCGTGGTATCCTCTCGGAATCGGCGGGTCCTGTTTGGCTTATCGGAACTTGTGAGTTGAACGATACTTCTTGTCCTTGATGAACCTGACGACGCTCCTACCACAGCTTGTAAGTCCTTTCAGATACGTGTAGGTGAATCCTAGTGCGGATCGATGACGCGCCACGCATAGCGGAACACGCAGCCCTATACCAATATAACTTGGTGAACGCGAAAAACCATTACATCGGCTTTGCGCAAACGGAGACAGTAGGCGATCCTTTGGGCGTCGTTCCCGGGTTGCGGTTGACCCTCGTCTTCAGCCTTACTATCAACCCGTTCCCGCCGCCCCGGCACCGTACCGTTCCTCTTCCGCATATCATGACCCCACCTTTAGCCGGAACCCTGATATCGATACGGCGTGGGGTATGTACGTGCGATCCTCGCACGACATCATCCTCTTTGGTACGTCGCGTGCTCTCACGTCGTCTCGATGATCAATATGAATATGACCGACGATCACGCAGGCGCTGGCTTTTACAGCTTCTTCCAGGTACGTACCACCTCTTACCGACCTCGACGCGCTCATCGACGCGCGTCGTAGGACTACAGACAGACGTGCCTCGACACGCACGCGTGCCAAACCCACGTCTTCAACGTCGACTCGGCGTCGCGCGTGTCCGTCTACAGCCTGTCCACGCTCGGATCGACGTACCAGCTCAGCGTCGACGAACGCGGCGTCGTACGAGAGAGCGACAACCGGGACGGATTTCAGAGCACGCTCACCGCTTGGAGTCCGGACTCGGAGCTGGGACTCGAGGCAGCGGACGAGCCGCATGGACGCGTCGATGGACTCGCCGTGCTCGACCTTGGGTTCGTGTGGCGGTGTCTGGTGGGCGTGTGGGGCTATTTCGCGTGCAGGGGGTGAGCCGACGGGGCGCATGCGTCGATCTTGGCGTCTGCGGCGCTAGAAAGGGTTCTTGTGGTGGGATCATCTTTGTTGAGTCTGCTGGCGTTCTCGCTTTCTCGGCATCGTCTCTTGTTTGATTTATTCGGGATGTGGAGGCCCGCTGGTCGTTTGTAATGTAATACATACGTCGCGCTGCCGCTGTGCTAACTGGGCGTGTCAATGCTATTTCAGGTCGATCAGGATCCAGACAACAGCGCAGCACGACATATACAGCAGAAAAGCGAACGTTGACATCGGAATGGACGGATCGAGCATGTATACACAAAAGGATCTAAATCGCGTATAAATACATCGACGGCGTGCGATGGATCGTCATGCATAATTGACCATCATTTCCCTGAGATGCGCCTCGTCCCCAATGCGCGGAGTAAAACACACATCGAACGGTTTGGGGTGTGCGATGACGCCGTCGATGAATCCGGTGTCGTCTATGGGCGAGCTCGGGTCTTGCGTAATGTGAAAGGACCACAGGAGCAGCGCCGCATTGATGAAGATGGACCGATTGGCGATGTGTTGACCGGGGCAGGTCCTGATCAGAGGTGAATATAAACCATGACGGTCGTCGAGCGGGTTGGGCGTACCGTCGACCAAATCCGAAACTGGGGAACTTGAGATCGTCGCGGACCCGTCCGTCGCTGGTCAACCATCTCTGTGGATCGAACTGGTCGGGGTTCGGATAAACCTCTGGATCACGAGAAATCGCCCTATCAAAGTTATAGAAGATAGGCTTTATTGATTTCAGACGTGATGCCTACCAGTGATTCCCAAAAACAATGGCATCTTTGGGGATGCGAAAGTCTTTCTATGGGTGGATGAGCCTCAAAGTCAGAAGGGTATACCTGCAGTCTCACGTAGTAAATGTCCGCTGACGCACGGTGAGCAAAACCTGTTGTCGCATCAGTGGCGTTCCTTGACCGATTCGATCAGCATACCCAACGTCGTTACCGGTCTCCAGCGGAGGCACTCGAGCGTGAATGCGTGAATCTGTGGAAGAGCATCAGAATCCTCGAAATTAGGAGCTAAACAAAGTCGTTCAGCGCATAAAAAAAGACCTTGGAAGCGTACAGACCTCTTGTACGTCCCACGACACTGTCCAGCTCATTCTGGACAAGCGCCTGAGCCCCGGGGTGGCATGCAGCAGCCATGATAATGACCATAATGGCAACGGCAGTCTGACGGCGAGATGAACGCTACATAAATGCAGAACGTCATCGAGCCTGCCAATCACGTACTGTGTCAGCACCAGCGCCAAACAGAGAACCTGCGAGATAAGCTATTTCCTCGTGTGAAAGCCCGTGGGTTTTTTGGTTCTCGAGAAGATACCTGGCGAAAGAAGGACCAGCATTTCCCATGTTCTGCAGACGAACGAATGGTTATCGATTCATGAACGTGTATGCAACGTGTTTGTTACCAAATTCTGAGCAACATGGTCCAGTTGATCATGGAAAAATTTGGATTCCTCACGACGCCAGGTCTCAAGATAGCTGGCGTAGAATGGAACGTATTTCAGGATCGGATACCTCTCCACTAGCAATGCGCCAGGCCGCATAAGCATCTGGAAACGTTTCAACATTTTATGGATCGTAATGATTTCGGGTGAATCCGATTCCGTGGGCGTTGATTTTCCATAAGTGATTCGTAGAATGACGGAAGAAGCGTATCGATTGGCATGCGCCTGGTGATGCTTGGGGTCATGAAGAATGTCAAGGACCACATCCCGAGCTGCTCGCATCTGTATCGTGCCGTAAGATTTTGCGGCCTTGGAATTGAGGTGCATATGCGCAGCCCTGCACCACAGCTCGGAGTTCGATCACCAAGGCGAAAAAGTTGATCGGACTGACCTGCGAAGCTTGCGGAATTGCTCGCCCGCGGAGACAAGAATCATCCGTAGGCCACGAGACAAGATCTCGCCTGCAGCTACTGCGCGGGGGCGATCAGCCAGACGCCAACCTTCCTTTTCCATGATATCCACGGATTCCTGTCGTTGTAGTCGTATACTAAATGCTCGCATTTGCAGACTTGTTGGACCTTACTTTGTGTCGACCGATGACGATCATGATTTTGTTACCCACACGGAGCGATATGACAGGCCCATACTGATTAATCCATGCGGAAAATTGTTGTGACTGACTTTGAACGTCAGGTCGATTGAGCACCTGTGAAAGGCAATCGACAGAGAACACATACTCGGTTTTGGGAAGAGCATTTCCAAAGAGCCAGTGACCGGAGGGACCGGGGGGCAGAGGGAGGTGCCACTTTGTCTTCAATATTGCACAAGCCACACAGCCTGCTAGCACCAAAGCAGCAAGGACGACAAAGGTTCTACCATGGTGAGACAGGTCCATCGGCGGGTCAAACGTCACAAACGCATGCCGTGAGCGACAGCTTTAAGGGAAAATGAAGACAAGAACCATGTGGAGCGGAGCTCAGTGTGCTGGCAAAACTTAAACGAGCAAGGTAAAGAAGAAGCAGGCAGGGTGAAACCGATCCGAGTGAACGCGAGAAGCAGATGAAGTTCGCGAGACTCTAAATGTCCCGATCGCGCACAAATTCAGAACTACCAAAGCCTGATTCGACTGACGCAAGATACAATCGACCTCTTCAGGCAAAGTGGTCTCCGATTCTGCCAAGAGCAACGAGGATAACTTGCAAGACATGAAACCAACAGAAATAGTTTTGCTCAGGATGGTTCTCACCCGGTCATTTCTTCCAGACAATCGATTGAACAAATACAAATAGACTATCAAGTCTCTAGACGAGAGTTTTTCCAAAAATTGCTGAAAGCCGAAGCTGACAGACGTGTTCGGATGTGTAATTTGCAATCAGCAAAAGACTGTGCCTCGGTAAAGACCTCACTGGCGACAGTACGTGCCCGAGCACAAGAGATGCAGAACTCGACGGGCTGCGTGGGTATATATACAAACTGGCCCATGTGCACGGACCATGTGTACAGATTTGGTAATTAATTTATTCACACGCCACCCCCCATCCCTCATATTGATCTCTTCCTTCCTGCACTGCCAAGATCTTTTCCCTCAACACCCGCCCGACGGGACCCAGCCCATGCCTGTCGTCCGGGTACGTTGGCACACACACGTCTCGTCCTTCGAACCCGATACGGTGCACAGCGGCAACGATCGCGGCGGTGCCAACGCAGAGGACCTCGAGGAGCCTGCCCTGCCTAGACCATTGAACTAGATCGGGCATGGTGAACATTCGTTCCGCGGGGTACAGACGCGTGTTCTCTGAGGAACTCAGTCGCACGGACGTGTGGAAATCGATGTCCGAGAGAAGGGTCAAACACGATGCACGTGTGACGCCGGGGAGAATCGTCCCATCCAGTGGCGGCGTGAGGATGTCCAGCCCTGACGTATCCCCACGGTCCCACCAGTCAGCGCCCTGTCAGAATGGGGAAATAGGAATACGACAATACCGTTTCCGTCTGTGCGCTTGAGCACAACAAAGACGTTCATTGCACCCGCTTCGGTTATCCGTCGTTCTTCACCGAATAACCACAGCACCTGATCGTACCCTTGCTCCGCTGCCTCACGTTGGGGCTGGAATCCAGGAGCATAGTTACCCCCCACTTTGTGCCCGCCAGTGCCGCCGGGCCACGCACGCACCGCGTCGCTGATCGCCAGCAAAGAGATGGGCCGTTGGAAATACGGTCCACCGGGAGAAGCGAGGATGTAAAGGATAGCATGGTCAGAAGCGGCAACACCCAGCGCTGTTGCGGTCAAGAAGATCAGCGATTTGGACCCCATCGCGGACGAATAGAGCTAAAGTGACGTACCTGGTCGAGTACCGATAATCGTCGGTCGCAGATAGAGGCTATATTCTGAAGTAGCAGGGATCCACCTTTTCTCCGTTTGTACGAAGCGCTTGATCAGTTCGAGGACGGTGTCACCATCGATGGGCTATGTCGTATCAGTCACGGTGAGAACCAAAGTCTGACAACCCAGAGTAGCAAGCAATCCACTCACAGGCAGAGCCAGACGCGCAGCAGAGCGTTCCAACCGACGCATATTCATCTCGGGGCGGAACAGTCGTGCTTTGCCGTCAACCCCGAGGTATGCCTAGTTTCCACATGGGAGTCCGTTCGTCTTTGCATATATCGTTGATCATCGAACTCACCTTCATACCCTCAAATACATTGGAACTGTATTGAAAGCATGAAGAGGCGGGGTCCAGTGTGAGTGGTGCATAGGGCCGGATTTCGGGAGGGGACCATCCTTTCTCAGGATGGAACGACGAGATGGCCATGTGGTCGCTGAATGACTATTCGCAGGGTAACATAGACGTTATCAGCGCGTCATACTTGTCAAAGGGTGTCCAACAGTAGGAGCTCGGAGATCGGGCGGACTGGGGAGACAGGACTCACCGCGCCAAACTTGAGCGTCTCGAGAGCTGGAAGAGGTTTTGGCGCATCGGTCAGTCGGATTATCAGCTTGGACATCTGATCACGACGTAGCCGATTAGAGTCAACATGATCCTCGCGATCACTACAATCCTGATCACGAGTGTTTAAGACGCACGTCAAGCTGCGCCAGTTGTGCATCAACTTCCTCGCGCTCATTGGCACGTGGGCTGTATGGTGTTTCGATCGTCATGTCGAGGGAAAGTGGGGTGGGGATCTAAACTTCAAGGTCTTTTTTGAACCTCTCGAGTCACAGCATCGAGTCATGACTCAGATTCTCATACTTACGTGTAACTTTTTTGTTTCGGCCGGCGGCTCGCCCGACGCGTGTGACGACCTTGTTATTGTAGGTCTGGTGACCGCTCGCTTGGTGATATTAAAGAGATGAATTCCAGTGCACATAAATTGGGCTCTGGATAAGGTAAGGACGTGTGAAGGTTCCACAAGCGCCCCATTCACTACAATGATCGACGGTGGCGACGGTGATTGAAGGACTCGTGCATGTAGGAGACTTGATGATCATGGGTTCAAGTCTGACATGACATGAGCGTCCATCGACCTCAGGATCTGGTTTTGATCCCTTTTGAGCGTATCGGAAAGAGCGCTTGCATCTTCTGCCGCAATCTCCTAGAATTCACGTACAAGCCACATCATCTGCCGTGCGGGAAACCTGGCCGTGCTGTCACCAAGATAAGGCTTTGATCCGGCGACTCCCGGTGGACGACATCCGTCACTGATCGTCCTGTAACAATGGGTCCGAGAGTCGCCGACGAGCATCTTTGACGGTGCGTCACGGCGCGTGTATGACCATCAGAGAACGACGTGTAGCGTGCTTTATTTGGCAATGTGTCCGAACAGACGTGGAGTGCGTAAACGCCGTCAAACATGAGTCGTCAAGGCGTCGATCGACGGGGCTCACGACGAATGAGAAGGCGCCGTGCCGTTGCCATTGGCACGGATGTCAGCCTCCAGCTCCGGAAGGGATCGGAGCCCTTCAGGGGACGTGAACGATCCATCCTTCTTTAGCGTCCGTTGGAAACCATCCTGGGTGGCGCCGTTCATGACAGTAGTTACCCCCGTCTCGAGGTCCTCCCGTTTAGCTGGAATCTCGGGAGGCCCGTGTAGACGATTCAGGCATGACGGCAGGTAGGCATCTCAGGCTTCAGGTACGCTCCTTGCGTGCTCCCCAGAGAGTTCGGTCGTGTCTCTGTGTGGACCTTGGTAAGCGTTGATATGACACCTCGTATACGTTCACCGATGAGGCGTAGGAACGCTCATGGCTGGCACGACGGCAGCTGTCCTGAAAGCGATAGAGCATGGTACGAGCGCGCGTCTCGTCATACAGTTGAAGTAGATCAACGAGAGCTTGACCGGACCGTTCCACGGAATTTTGATGGTCGTTGAAGAATAAAGCCGAGGAAGGCTGTGAAGAAAGTGGGGTGATGGGCGAGCCAGCGCGATATGAGCGTTCAAACTCACTAGCCGGTACCTGTGAGCCAAAGAAGGCTGGTGGTGCGGGAGAAGAAGTAGGCTAGTATTTATACTCTGGAGAGGAACGTCGAACGCGCGGAACCATCAAAGCGTCGACTGGACAGGCCCTTATCAAATGAATGACAATGGGCAACAGAAACGCGTTAGACGACGAAGTAGTGATCGTGATTGGCACGTCACCATGGGTTCCACCGAACGTCAATCGGGTACGCTGGCGATCGTCTTGGGGGACATCATATTCGTTAGCCGTAGTCCCGAAGAAGAAACCCAGTCGCAGGTTCTCATTGCATACATGACAAATATAACACAAGAGTGAAATGCAACTCTAAGAACCTTTTTTCTTGAAGGGCTCGGACTCGGCGGAAATCGATGATCACTGTGAATCATCAGAATGCTAAAAAGGTGTCCGGGGCTCCGGGGTCCGCACGGGAGTTACCGAACCACAAAGTTTGAGACTCCCTTTTGATGATCAGACCGATGGTCCGTGAGGCTTTGCAGACCGAGTGTATGGACACGCCGGGACAACTCCAATCAATGGAAGACGAGACCAGTGAGTCTGAGAAAGGCGTTGTAATTCGACGGAAACTGGATACGTCAAGCGTTTCGGTTCGTTAGGTTCTTGGATGACTGGGTATCAAAGGTAGAGGTCTCGTCCTTTGAACAATTCGGAGCTATAATGGAATCCAGATCTCTCCGACTATTGGCAAGTTCTACAGGTTGGGTACGTTTTCGACTCGATGTAAACACATTGTCCGGTCAACTTGGAATACTGGATGTAACCACAGGCATCCAAACTGGCCCGATGATCGTGTTGAGCGCGCACTGGTCTCACATCATGCATCAACCTCAGTCACTTTGAATGCCGTTCAAAGAGGCTGGGATCCAGTGTGGCCACGGTAGTGCCAGCATGTGCTATCTTGCACGAGTAGAACGTGCGTTGTTTTGTCGTCCGTCTGCCGATATCGAGAACGGGGACAAATAACTTTCAGCTATTGACGATTGGACAGGGAGTTTGATGGCTGATTTGATCGTTCATAGTACAATTCAATCCAAAGAGGACTACGTCATGTTTTGATCTCAGGTGCCTGGACTCCACAGCGTTGCTGATTGCAGTATGTAATAAACACTGATTCAATTGGCACAATCCAGAACCTGACTTTTATCTTTTATCTTTGCAGACACGTTTTGGGGCGCACGATAAATCAGTGGCACGAGGCCAAAGTCAACGCACGTGCTGATACATCTCATTAATATTTTCCTCTCTGAATGGCCCTACAATCACGAGATGGACGTAAGACCATCATGCATGACTATCCCTCATTTAGACGACCATGTACATTGGTACAAAAACATTGGTGGACCATGAGAGATAACGCTCCCCCCCCCTCTCTCTACCTTCTGCACCCCTCGTACAGAGTTTTATAATGCCTCTTAATCGCGACCCGCTTGGTCTTTACGAGGATCTCCTCATCAAGGACCATTATACATCTTCCAGTTCACGCGATCTCATCACCAAACACTTCGGGACGTCCTCAATTACGCCCGAGATGCTCAAATTCATTCCCGAGAAGAAAGTGGGTATCATTGGCGCAGGAATCGGTGGACTGTACATCGCGATGATGCTCAGCTCGAAGCATCAACGCGCACTGGCGGCCGTTTGTTCACGTATAACTTCAAGGGCGAAGGGGCTGGGGAGAACGACTATTATGTGCATATCCTTCCTCTTTTCTGCTCCTTTTCTTTATCTCATCAGC
>JBBPLQ010000728.1:0-15294 GCA_038089855.1 Royoungia palumana
CGCTCGAAGAACAAGTCACAATATTCCTATATACTTGCATTACTGGTCTGCCCACATGTCACATTGCAGAAAGATTCCAGCACTCAACAGAGACTATCTCATGGTATGTGTCTCTGTTAGTTATCTGCGCTGTGCTAATTCTTTGTAGCTACTTCAACAAGATCATTCTGATTCTCAGCACAGCGCCGTTCTATACAACATACGTTCACCGCCCCGGCAAAGATCCAGTCTCGTCCCAGTTCCGCAACAACCCAAAGTTCTTGTTACAAACGCTTCAAAGCCCCTATCTTCGACCCCTATGTTTATCCCATTTCCTGCATCACGTGACTTGAAATCACATGATATACCATTCCCAAAATTACATGTCACTCATACGCCATATACCGTTCCTCTTCATGCCTCGCTCATTCCATTCCCCAAAGGCTAGACCTTTGTCTCATGTTAAAAACCTATGCTCGGTATTCATTCCCATTGGCTGCCACACTTGCATAGCCAAGCACAGCCCTATAGAATCTTCCATGACATTCTAACCAATGGCAATTCTTTCTCTTATCATATGACATCATCGCTTACTGATGCTGTGCATCGTACCACTTTCTCTTAACCAATCACATTCGTTTATTAGATAGAATAACACGGAACTTTACAAATAGACACAAACACATGTAGTAGTATATATACCATGCAACCAACACCAAAGAACTTCAGTAAAGTTCTTCTGGTCTTTCGCTTACAAACCAGTTGGGACAACATTCCTAATCATCTAAACATCTTATCACTTCACAAGTCTCTTCCTTTGTAGGCTTGCTTCAGTTCTGGCCATATTTCCAGGATGCGGTTGGAGCAGTTGATGGTAGCCACATCCCAGCAGTGCCACCAGGGACCACCAGTGCACAGTACCATGACCGAAAAGGGAATTTATTGCAGAACTGTCTTTTTGTGTGTGATTTTGACCTTTGATTTACATATGCCTTGATGGGTTGGGAGGGCTCTGTCTCCGATGCCCATATCTATGATGATGCGAAGGTGCACGTAAAGAACTGGGTAGTTCTCTGTCTCTATGCTAATGTGTAGGATACTTCCTCTCTTGGAGAAGTATGTGCAGATATGATCAAGTAGAGACTTACTTGAGGAGAATTTAGTGCGAAGCAAGAGTCAATATGAAAATGAATAATATAATATCAATGGTATTAGGATAAGAATATCTGAATATGAAATACCATTTGATATTCGACACTCTTCCTCATTTGAAATATTGATTTCATGAGTAAGGGGATAATGTGAGACTTTGTCATCCACGCTCAAAGGCTATCTTCCCAAGGTTCTTGGTGAAGATATCTGAGAATTGTTGGTTAGTTGGAACATATAATAATTCCACTTCACCCAATTCTACAGCTTCTCAGATATAGTGTTCTGGTATCCGGACGTGTTTAGTTCTGCCTTCTTGAGCAGGATTCGAAGCAAGAAACATTGCTCCCTGATTATCCACACATAGTGGGACAGGGGGAAGAATAATGGTTAATTCTTCAAATAAGTTTCAAATCCATTGCAGTTGTTTACAGCATTCGGTCATGCCGCAATATTCTGCTTCTGTGGATGAAAGTCATACTCTCTTCTGTCGTTTTGAAAGCCAAGATACAATACCATTGGCAAAATACACCAAATATCCAGTGGTCGATCTGGATGTTTTGATATCTCCTGCCCAGTCTGTGTCACTATAAGTGATTATGCTGTTCATAGGCCCATCTGATTTGTAGGTGATACAAAGATCAGTGGTTGTCACTAGATAGCAGACAATATATATTGCCTTCTGCAAATGTTCCTCAGAAGGGTTCGCAGAGAATTGGAACATTTTGATCATGGCATATGCAAGATCAGGTCGGGTTCCTAACATGATGTATAGGAGGGAACCTATGACCAATTGGTAACGACTTCGGAGGTTTGAGTCTCCTTGTTTATCGTTGGGTCTCGGATTATATCCGGTAGGTAGCGGTGTATTAACAGGTTTAGAATTGGTTTGTCCAAACCTCTCAGCGACCTTTTTAACATAGGTACACTGGTCGAGACGGATTGTTCTTTTCTTCTGATCTTGTGTAATCCGCATTCCTAAGTATTCTTGTGCTGGTCCAAGATCTCTTGATTCCCAATGTTTCATGAATTCCTGTTTATGTTTGAGGACGAGAGGTTGATTGCTACCCATGAAAAGAGTGTCGTCAACATAAAAGACGAGAACGATAATATCTTTGCCGATGAATTTGTAGTATACTCCTGGATCGGCATATGTTTGAGTGAAACCGAACTTTATCAGGGAAGTGTGCAATTGTTTGTTCCATTGCAACGCAGATTGTTTGAGTCCATAGATGGACTTGATCAATTGACAGACTTTGGTCTCTTGACCTTTCTTGACGAAACCCTCCGGTTGAACCATATATATTTCTTTGTCTAGCTCGCCAAATAGATAGGCGGTTTTCACGTCAAGGGCTTCTAATTCCCAATCTTCCAATGCTGCTGTAGCAAGGAGTAGACGAACAGTTTCAAACCAGGTAACAGGTGAAAAGGTTTCTTCATAGTCAATACCGAAGACTTGTGTAAAGCCTTTTGCAATGAAGCAGGCTTTCTTTCGGCCATCACTTTTGACTGCAAATACCCATCTTCCCTGGACGGGTTTACAACCTTTAGGTAGATCAACTACTTTCCAGACATTTTGGTCTAAGAGAGATTTATATTCATCATTCATGGCGTCTCTCCATGCTTTCTGATCTGATTCAGATAGCTTGAGGATATCACAATAATGTTTAGGTGTTGTGATCGTGATGGCTTGTAAAAAATGATGTCTCAACCATTGGTTTGAGTACATCTCTCCCATTGGTTCATTGGTTCTAGCTTCAGCAACATCTTGTTACATAGGCTCTTCCTGAATTATTTCTCGACCTTTTTGGATATCTCTCTTGATTTCGAGAGGTGGTCTCTGACCATATGCATTATCTGGCATTACTCTTGGAATTCTGATCCTAGTGGATCGTCTTTCTTCGACAGGTGCTCTTATATTAGCTCGCTGTCTGAAGGTGGGGCAGTGTTGGTGAGGTAGTGCCCTGAATTCAGCTGGAGGTTCTCTTTGTTGTATTGGTGATTGCCAGTCTGCAGGTCTAAGAGGTCGTATCTCTTGATATTCATAATCAGGGAGATGATAGTGTTTGTGCTGTGGCATATCATCTATATCTCTCCATTCATTCTGTTCGTCTCTGAATCTTCCTGGTTGGATAGGTCTCTTCCAATTGGAAGGTCCAGGTTGGGGTGACGGAGATCGAACGGTGGGTGAACGATGATTGTCCAGTTTGGGAGATGATGATGGGAAGTGTAGAGGTGATGAATAAGGTGAATCTGCGCGTCTCTTGTCTTTGCTTCTGCTTGGGTGAGATAGGTCAAACAGTTCTGATCCGAGGGATGGTAAGGATGTTTCGGATTTGGGCAAAGAGGGAGTGGATTCAGGAGATTTAGGAGTGGTCTGCCATGATGATCTTGACAATGTAGACGTGTTGTCGTCAGGAGTTGATCTATTGTCGAAATTTCGTGGATTGACATTTATATATCAGTTAGGGGATCAAGGTTCTGGTATTTTGTCCCTTGTTTGAATGGGAAGGTCATTTGCAGTTGGTATTGATAGGTCTTGTCTGTCTTTACTCTTTCTGGAACATGATAAGAACCGTGATTCATCAAAGATGGTGTGTGAGTCGATGAACATCTGATGTCTGGTTTGGGACCAGAAGTGATATCCTTTGGTATGAGGTTCATAACCAATGAATGTCATTTCTTCGGCTTTTGGTGCCAGCTTGTCTTTATGCATCTCTGACGGAATAAAGACATAAGCTGTACAACCAAAGATTCGGAAGTAGGAAATATCTGGTTTCTTTTTCTCAAAGTATTCGATGGGTGTTTTCCAGTTGAGACGACGCATAGGTTGTCGGTTATATATATGAAGGGAAGTCTCTATGGTGTCTTGCCAAAAGATGTCAGGTAGACATGCATGATGGCACATTGCATTTGCTTTCTCAAGTAAAGTTCGATTGAACCTCTCTGCATGACCATTTTGTTGTGGAGTATGTGGGACGGAGGTTTCATGTTTGATGCCTCTGGGTGAGAAGAACGTTCTGACATTCTGTCCCATAAATTCCCCTCCTCGGTCTGAACGTACAGAGGTGATAGTGAGTCCGGATTGCGTTTCCAAGAAGGAAAACATTGTAACCAGTTGTGCACAGGTCTCAGACTTGTCTTGAAGAAAAGCAAGGATAGGGTAACCAGAAAAATCATTGATAAGAGTGAGAATATATCTCTTCCTGGATCGAGATTCTTTGGGCATAGGACCAACAAGGTCGGTATGTACAAGGGTAAGTGGTTTAGATGACCGCTTATCAGAAGGAGGAAAGGGTTGATTTGCCATTTTTCCTTCTGTGCAACCTTTACAAGGTGGCATTTTCGTATCAGGAAGGGGAGGAGTACCAGATGTATTCTTCTGAAGTTGTCGAAGTGCGTTCTGAGAGGGATGTCCAAGGCATAAGTGCCAAAGGGTGACGGAATCAGGTAACAGTTGAACTGATGTTACAACCAATGATTTAATAGAAGGCGACTGAAACCAGTGAAGGTTGTTTTCTTGTGGAAATAAGGCAGATGCCTGTATTACCAAAGATCCATCAGTGTTCCAGACTTGTGTTCGTCCATTCGTAATAGAGCATTTTATCCCTTCATGGTGAGAGAGGGGATAGATAATAGTCGGTATGAAGCATGAGGGGCATACCAGACGTCTTCTAAGATCGTCCGTGGCAGGTTTTTTGGTGATAAGATCACTTTCCCTGGACCATACATAGATATTGTCAATCCGGAAGCAACGGTGGCTGATCGTTGTTCTTGTCCAAGATGAATGAAGTCGGACATATATGGGGAAATGTGATCTGTACAACTGCTATCCATCATCTAATGATGTGGTTTTCCCTCAGTGTTTCCGATGGTATAACAGCCAAAAATCCGTTTATTGTAGTTGGAGGATAAAGGGATCTCTCATTCATCTACACGAGGTGGTCTGGAGAAAATTGCTCCAGACGCAGTATATATGGGGATAGGATCATCAGGATCCATAGCTAATGCTTTACTCGCAGAATATCTCATCTGCAGTGAAGGTGGTAAATCTTCTAATAGTTCTCTGGCGGAATTGCCAGGTAGCATTTGTCCCATAGGTAATCCTCCAAGCACAAATTTTTTACCTTTCTCCTTTTTCTTCTTTTTGTTGCGACCAGTGTTGGTTCCTGCAGTCCCTGATACTGGCGTTTCAGAGGCTGCAACCTCGAAAGTACTGAGGTGAGATTGTGGGGAAGGAGAACGACTGCATGTCGCTATCTCCCCATCCTGGTCCTGGTTCTGCAATATTAGAGTCGAAATCCTGACCTGTGTCCATTTCCATATATGAAGGTTCTTTGAAGTCGTCGAGTTGTGGTGTGACTTCTTCAATTCTTGCAGATAGGGGTAGAGACCCTATTGCAGTATTGGCTAAGGTGTTTGCCGTTTTCTTTTGTTTCCTTCGTTCGTAGTGCTTGCTGGCGTTATTCCCTCCTCATCCTCTATAAGGTTTTCCTCGTCCTCTGCAGTTAAAGCCGTGGGACGGACCACTACTTTGTTGTTGCGGTAGTTGTTGTTGTTGGGGTCTCCAGGTATTGGTCCTGGGAGGACCGTTCCATATGACAGCAGTCCTATTAATTGAGGGTTGAGAGGAGGTAGATGCGACAGCAGATATGCGATGATGGAGTGGTCAGGAGTGATTTTGAGAGCAGGTATTCCTTAGATCAATCTCTCTGAGAATGGTAGATTCAATGTCATTGGAGGTGGTTTGGATGAGTGTCGAGCGTATGTTGCTCATGGAGTCAGGGATGGCATGAAGGAGCAAAAGCACCATCATTTCTCTGTTGAGGTTTCCCCCACAGGCATCCATTTCTTGGAACATGATTGTATTTTCTAGAGGTCTTCCTCCGCTTTGTGTTCCCTGATCCGATGGTTCATCAGTTTGGAAAAACTGAGATACCTCCCTGTGAGTCCTCTAGCACCATATCGTTCTTGGAGGTGGTGCCAGTATCTAAACGTTTTTGACTTGAGGAGTTTGTGAGCGACTATTGTGGTCGTGGCTCGAATATCATCCTCTTCCCAATCTTTGGGAGCTTCTTTTGCTAAGGAATATTGCGAGGTTGAACATAGGATGGCGAGGACTTTGTTATCAGCATCCTTCCAGTCCTGTATGTCAGCATGAGTGGTAGTTATGAGTGAACAGCGCGCTGGCTTCAACCAATCTGCTTTATTGACGGTAAGGAGAAGGTGTTCAATCCTCATGGACCATTCAGCATAATTTTCTTTGCTGGTAAGGAGAACAAAGTCCTTCATTTGATAGGACTCAATCTTGTAGGAGTCGGCTTTGGGGAATTGAAGAGTTTGCTGAGATGGTTGTTGAGTCATGGCTGTAATTGATTTTTTGTTAGTAATGAGGAACTTAAATGAATGAACCCCCTTTTTCGATCAATGCCTCCATTCCTATAAAGTGTTACAAGATTTTATTTACATCCTATGCTTTTTAGACAGAATATTTTTTGTCTTTTCCTCTGATACCTCCGCAGCTCTCCTTTTAGGAGGAGAATAGGTCAGACTACATGCTTCTGCATATGTCTTTCCTTCCTTCATATATCTCTGAACTTTGACATGTTTCAAGTTCAGGGGATCTTCCTTCCATTCTCGTCTGAGGAGGCTATTGATCTGTGAGTGATACCATTGTTGAAATGGTGCAGGAGGTTCATATCCGAGTGTCACATAATAGGAAGGGTATGTCCCAAAGAGGACATTATTGTTACAAACTGAATCGAGAAGTAGCGTGTTGATATTGTCTTCCTCATCAAGAGGAGGGAAATGGTCTCTTCGAAGGACTTTGAAACCAGCATCATGGCAGTAAGCTTGAGTAGTCTCATCGTAAGACGGTGAAGGGAAGGCCCAGCCCATTCCTTCATATACAGAGCTGAGGGGTTCATTCGGGAACATGAACCCAGTGGCTAGTGATGATCCCATAGGTGTGTTGGTCTCTGCCGTTGTAAGATGAACAGGAATCGAGATATGACTTGAAGGTATGTATCCGATTGGGTATGGTGGGACATTACTGGCTCTGTAAAAATAAATTTTTCTGCCATTGAATCTAATGGAATGCCTTTCTCTAGGAGGAGGCATCGGTTTCAAGGTCCGGAAGATCGCTGGTCTCTCTGGGTCCAGTTTTGTTAGGTGGACTGCTTTCTCAAGGTACATAGGTTCGATGCCAGAGACTCTGGGAGTCCATAAGGAGCTTGAGCGAGATTGCTCGTTGTTCTGGCATTGTTTCTACAGGTATTATTTTGGTTTCTCCTTCCCATATGTGGGCACGTTTGAATTGGTCATGGGGATGAGTTAGAGGAATTAGATCTGTCATAAGTTCCAGATGATTCGCTTTGGTGATTTGGGAGGTTTGAATTTCTTTTAGCCTCTGATAGAATTCAGGAATCATAGGGTAAGTGGTCATCGTAAGGTGGAGCAGGTGGAGATTTGTCATCAATTTGTTGGAGGTGATTTAAGCGGATATAGGAAAGAAGGTTCTCTTGATCACAATGATGGATTGGTCGACCAAGGGCGCTCCAATTGGTTGGTATGTCAACGAAGTTATTCCAATTATGGTGGAATCCTGCTTCTGATCGTACGATGCAATGGTGGATGTGAGTCGACGTGGGATGAAGTCCAAAACAAATTTCCTCTAGAGACAGATGGTTGTCGCAATAGGGACAAGGTCTGTGTATTGGTTGAATTGAGTCGATAGTGCGTCTATAGCACTCTCTTATTCCACAAGGAATAGTGGGGTCTCTCAGTAATTCTGTGGATTCGACTGGTGCAGATTCTGAGATGAGGCGGGCACACTTGATGTTACTCAGGAATACTCCTGGAGAGGATTGTCTGGACATATTATTTCGTCGAGTAGATCTCATAGGGTTAAAAGCTGCAGGTAGAGTCAGCTGGATAGTTTGCCGAAGTGGTGGAGATC
Organism: Royoungia palumana; assembly: GCA_038089855.1. NCBI lineage: Eukaryota > Fungi > Basidiomycota > Agaricomycetes > Boletales > Boletaceae > Royoungia > Royoungia palumana. The sequence continues at coordinate 8,087 of JBBPLQ010000728.1, forward strand.
TCAGAACAGAAGGTTCTGGTGCAGCACTTGTTGAGGCAGTAGGCTCTCAAGTGGTAGAAGTCAATGGGAATGGGGATCTCGCCAAGGGAGTTCTCGGCGGAGGCTGACTAACCATATTTGGAAAGTGAAGGTTGTCAATGAAACAACCTCGAAAGTCAAGACTGTTAAAGTGGAAGTGGAGTAAGAGTTGTAGTCTGACTAGTAATGAGGGAGAAGATTGAGAGAACTTTACTGGAGTTCTCCGATGTTGGATTTGATATATGTTACGAACACTCCTAAACCCCTATCCTCAACCCCTGTCTTTATGCCATCTAACCCCATCTTATCTTATCAACAAGTCTTCATCCCTTAAGAACGCTATGTTGTTCCTCCCGCCTTTCACCCAGACTTGTTCTAGACTCTTTCCGCCTCATGTCAAACCTATGCTCAATTCCTATTCCTATTGGCTGCCACAAAACACAGCCTCATTATGTTGTATGATTCTTTTCCTCCAATCATATTATTACTTTTGCACAGCCTACATGGCACCACTTTCATTAACCAATCACGGTCATTCTAGATACCTCCTTTTATGGTATAAAGTCTGGCACACTGGTTGCGCACAGACCAGGACACAAATATGTACAAACACTTTAGAGTAGTATATATACCTTCATGTAGTAGCGTACATCTTCAGTTTAATTCACTTCGATCTTTCCACTCAAACAATCCTCTCAGAGCTAGTCACTCTTGATCAGACCACTACACATCATCCTATTGATTTGGGTGTTGTTTCAATATATATACTAGTTACATGATGTTTGTACATATTTGGTCTATTCTAGAAAGTTCCATTATATAAGCGTATGTGATTGGTTAAAGCATATGGTGCCATCAAGGCTGTGCGTAGGTATTTTATGATTGGATGATAAGGATGATGTCATAGATAAGGGCTGTGCTTGGCTATGCAAGTGTGGCAGCCAATGGGGATGAAAACCAAGCATAGGTTTGACATGAGGTATGAGGTTCTAGGCTTAAGGGAATGGAATGAGACATGAGTGTAGAGGAACGACATATGAAGGTTGTTGAACATGGAGTTTGGGGAATATAGGGGTTATAGATAGGGGTTTGGGAGCGTCTGTAACACTACCCCCCTGCTGTTGGTCAGATTCCAGATGACCAATGACATGTTCATGTAGTTGTACAGATGCGACTGAGACATCCATACTTGGTTCAGGTAGTGGGTTAAACATAGATTGGAAGTTTTCATACATGACTTGTAATTTTTGTGGGGCGGAGGGGTGGGTTTCGTGGAATAGTTTTACCACGTCCGGGCTGCTTGCCAGGTGTTTAGCCAGTTCCCATGTCCTATCCGTGTCATCGTATCCTTTCCAGTGGACTAGGTCTTCAATACCCCGTCCTTTGAATCGAGAGTCGACGATATAGTCAACTTCATATTCTTCATCTCTGTTTTCGGTTACTAGAACCGGTCCGGGTTTGTGTGAAGGTTGGCCATCAAGGCGTTCCTTGTAAGGTTTGACCCATGAGATGTTTACTACTGGATGGATTTTGATGTGATGGGGGAGTTTAAGTTCCACCACATTAGGTCCTTTCATGGATATGATTTCATAGGGTCTGATCCATTTATCGGTTAATTTACATGACCAGTTAGCGATGTTTAGGTTGTCTGTAGCAAGCCAGACTTTATCGCCAGGTTTGTAATCCGGTGCTGTGGTTCTATGTTTATCTGCCTGGATTTTCATACATTCCTGTGCTTGCAGGATGTTTTCTTTTGTTTGTTTTAAGATATTTGTCATGTCTTTTATGAATGTATCTGCGGCTGGCATGGAAGTTGCATGTGGTTCTATTCCCATGCGTGGCATATAGGAGTGAGTAATTGCAAAGGGAGTGTGTTTCGTGCTCGCATTCCTTTTTGAGTTGTAACTGAACTGTGCGATTGGAAGCCAGTTGCTCCATTCTGATTGGTTTTCTGCACAGAATAGTCGAAGGAATTGTTGTACTTCACGGTTCATATGTTCCGTTTGTCCATCCGTTTGTGGATGGTGAGCCGTGCTCAGTTTCGGAGTTATTCCTAGATTTTTACATATGTCTTTCATAAGTTGGGAGGTGAATTGTGGGCCTCGATCTGAAATTATAGATCTTGGTAGGCCATGATGTTTCCATATGTGGCTTAGGTAAAGTTTTGCTAATTCTAGCGATGTGCATGTTTTATTTGTTGGGATAAATTCAACTTCTTTTGAGAAGCGATCCACAACCATGAGAATTGAGTCATAATTTTGTGAAAGGGGAAGATCTGTGATGAAATCTGCTGAGATATCTTCCCATGGTGCGTTTGGTGGTTCTAGGGGTTGTAGATTACCCAATGGGGGTTGATTTCCTGATTTGAACCATGCGCATCTTTCACATTTTGATACATATGTTTTGACGTATTTAGCCATTTCTGGCCATATATAGTTTCTTTTTATTAGGTCTAGGGTTTTCTCATATCCAGGGTGTCCTGCCACCGGTGTATCGTGATGCATAGTGGTTAACTCCATTCAGAGTGATTCTGGTACATATATTTTCTTTTCTTTTTGTAAGATGTTTTTGTTATTTGTTTCTTTTAGTTCATATCCGCGCTTCTTTAGTGCAGTAAGAGCATGTGTTGGTATTTTTATTTGTTCATGTTGGAGTTTGTCAAAGAAGGCGTCTCCTTGATCCTTTATCGATACCTCAATTGGGCAGATCTGTGTTTTGGGGATCACTGTAACTCCTTTATTGTCTTCTTCTATTCCTATCACGTGATCCTCTCTTCGCGATAAGGCATCTGCTTTTCCCATAGTGGCACCAGCTTTGTAATGCCATGTCATATTGAATCTAGATAGGTATTGCGCCCAGCGCGCTTGTCTTCTAGACAAGTCTTGGCATGTCATAAACCATTTTAAGTTTTCATGGTCATTCCATATTTCGAAGGGTTGTTCTAGTCCTTCTAAATAGTGTCTCCATAATTCCAGAGAACGAATCACCGAAAGCATTTCTTTGTTGGCAATTGGATAATTTCATTCTTCTGATGACATACTGTGAGAATCATAGGCAACCGGGTTCCATTTATCTCCTTTCTGTATAGATAGTACAGCTCCTGTTGCATAATCCAAAGCATCTGACTCCAGACGGTATTTTCCATTATGATCTGGGTATGCGAGGATACGAGTGGTGGTGAAAGCTACTTTTAATTTATCCATAGCTGTTTGTTCTTTTTCTGTCCAGGTCCACTGGACTTCCTTTTTCGTGAGATCATGTAAGGGTCTAGCTATTTTTGCATAATCTTTGATGAAGCAGCGATAGAAGTTTGCCAGCCCTAGAAATAAACGAACGTGTTTGACCTTGGTGGGTACAGGCCATTGCATAATTGCTTTTGTTTTCTCTTGGTCCATGGAGATTCCGTTTACTCCGACAATCATGCCAAGGAATTCCACTTCTTTGACCAAGAAGTAGCATTTTTCTGGTTTTATATATAGATCGTTTTCTTTTAATCTCCATAGGACTTCTTTTACAATTTTGTTGTGTTCAGCTTGGTTGTCCGTGGAGGTGAAGATCATAAGGTCATCAATGTAAACCACTACTACTCCTTCCATATCAGCGAATAGGTCATTCATCATCTGTTGGAATGTCGCTGGGGAGTTGCATAGGCCGAAGTACATAACGAGGGGTTCGAACGATCCGCAGAAACAGACAAAGGCTGCTTTCCATTCATCTCCTTCCTTGATACGGACGTTGTTGTATCCCCATCTAAGATCCATTTTTGTGAAGAGTTTCGCATGTTTTAGCTTGTCAACAAGCTGTGAAATGAGGGGAAGTGGGTAATTATTTTTGACCGTGTGTTCGTTTAGATAACGGTAGTCTTGGACCATCCATTTTCGTCCATCCTTCTTTGGGACGAAGAACACAGGTGATGTTTGTTCTGATTTAGAAGGGCGGATGTAGCCTTTAGCCAGTTGGTCATCTATAAAGTCAGAGACTTCTTTCTGTTCCTCCGGTGATAGAGGGATGACTCGGCCTTTTTTGGGTTTGAATGTGTCTTTTAGTTCTATCCCATGGTCCCATGGCTTTCTAATTGGCATGCGTTCCGATTCCTTCTTCGAGAACATGTCAAGATACTCGTGGTATTGTTTTGGCATGAGTTCTTCTGGGGTCTTTTCTATTTTTGTTATGAACGCTCCTAAACCCTCCACTTCAAACCCTGTCTTTATGCCTATGAACCCACAACTAACTTATGATGAAGTCTTCGAGCCCAAAGAATGCTACATCGTTCCCCCTACATTCGCTCCAGACACATTCTAAATATAAATGCCTCATGACAAACCTATGCTCGGAACCGATTCCTATTGGCTACCACAATAGAAGCACCATATTAATAGGAAACCAATCGGATATGATCCTATGAACTTCCATACCACAGAAGCTTGATGCTTCTCTTCCATTCCTAAAGGCAGTGCCTTATCTATGACTCATTACTTATCGTCCAATCATTAAATAGATACTGAGTATCGTACCACCTTCCTTTTAGTGTACTATCGTAAATACGACCACACACAGTGGACACTATATAAACCCTCGATGTAGTAGCCATATTCTTTAGTTTTATCAACCTTATTTCCTCCACTCAAAGTTCCCTCTAAAACTTCAAAACACCACTTCTCTACTAAACTTCATTCGCTCTCGAGTGTTGTTTCATTTTTTGGTTTTTCTTCTTTTTCATTTTTACAAATCTGGTAATCATAGATATCTTCGATTTCTTCACATGTGACTTTTCTTATAAAGTCCAACGCTTGGCATTGGAGTGGGCATCGTGTGAGGTTTACTTTGCCGTTTGACCAGTCTATTTTGGGATTGTGGTGTTTTAACCACGTGTATCCTAAGATTAGGTCATGGGTTCCTATATTGGTGATTTCTGCCCTAGCGTGCTCCTTGTGTCCATCGAAGTTTAGATTAATGTCTGCATAGTGTGTGATTTCTCCTGACGAGTTTGGCGAACCATCAGCATTATAAACACCGATTGGTCATAGGAGTTTCTTCATTGGGATGTTGTTTCTTTTTTTTTACATAATTTTTGTTAATGAAGATCATGTTTGCTCCACTATCCAGTAGCGCTGAGGCTTTGAATGGAAATGGGGAGTTTTCCGCTGTTACTTCTAGCGAGAGCGCGATTTCTTTGTCCATAGAGAATGTCCTGATGAATTTTTGTGAGTAATTGCTAGAGGAATTAAGCACTGGTTTATCGTCTCAGCCGTGCTCATATTGAGTCACCTCTGACGTTACATTGTCTGAAATCATAGGGGTGAGGTTATCATATGGAGTAGTATTGTAATTGTCTAATTGTTACGATTTCTCTTTTCTTCCAACATATGTGCAGGACTGATTCATGGCTATCGTTCTCCCTTTACCCAAGAATGATTGATTTGTCTTTCTCTTGAAATTTTCACTTCCGAGGATTTCCCCTTTTGGAAATCCAACGCCAGAACCCATAGTCCCGGATCCGCAGTATACCTACTGCGCTGCAGCCGGAGATCTCAATCATCTACGGTCCTCCTCCTCCCTCCCTTTTCCCTTCCTTGTATCATGGTGTTCCCTCGTCCCTTTTCCATTGTTCTTAGGAGTCCCGTTCTGCCCCCTTTGGGATCATCTCTTCCTTCTTTGTTTGTTTTCGCTCCATTGACCTCTGAAGGGAATCCCATTCCGCTGACCTAACTCAGCCCTTCTTGTACCCTATATAAACTGTAGGACATACACCTGTATCCCCTAGCTTAGTTCTACTCAATTTACTGTGCTCAACCACTGTCGCCCTCTGAACTCTCCCTCCTCTTTGGAGAGCTTCCCCTTGAACTCTTTGAACCCCCTACAATGTGCTAGGGATCCCTTGAACCCTTGAAACCCCTTTAGCTAAGGTATTCGTCCTCTGAACCATCGACTCCTGCCACCCAGCAAGAGCCCCAATTTTCAGAACCTCCGGAACCCCTATCTCGGAATGCTGGAACTCCAAGCTCATTGAAACCCTCGACCTTCTGTCGCTCAACAGAAGCCCCTATCTTTGGAACCTTCGGAACCCCTATCTTAGAACGTCGGAACCCCTGAGCCACTGAGTTAATGTCAGTCCCTACCCGGGGTTGTCGTAACAGGACATGCCTCGAAACTTGTTTCTGATGCATGCCATTCAAAGACATCCTCACATGTAAAAAGCTTCTCATTGACATAGGTGCACAGTTACCATTCCTAAGTGACATCAGACCTTAAGATCCCTTGCTTCGTTAGTCCAAATCCCATCACAGAGGATCAAAGAAACGAGGTTGAGGGTTTTGAGAGAATTGATGTCAGAATTCTGTAGGCATCAAATGTGATGCAGTTATTTGGAGGGGCACATAAATTACACATTGTATCAGAAGGATAAGGAGCTAGGACTGAATGTGACTATGTTTTTCAGTCGTCTGTATGAGCATGGGTAAGGTTAAAGAAGAGAATGCAGTTGTAAGGACAGGGCATATATGAGTGACGGAATGTTGCCTAGCATTGGGCACTGTGCAACCTATGGTGAATAGTGTCCTCTAAACAAGTGACACAGTGAGAACACGTATGCGACAAGGAGAACAACTCACTTCATCATCATAGTGCCAGTGATTGGACTCACGAGAGGTCTGGATGGCGACACATGCGTTAGCATTCATGACACTGACAGATAGCAGAGGGTTCGCATCTGAGGCAATTGTCAAAAGCCATGTCACGAGAGTAGTGCTTCTGTATGATTCAGGAAAAGGCGTGTTATATGAGAGGGTCCAAGTTATGTACTGCAAATGCGAGCAAGTTTGTTGGTTTGAGAGGACGAAGAAAGTGTTTACGTAAAAAGGTACCATTGAGGTATGTAGAAGTGGCGTTTGGATCATTCCCATAGTTTCACCAAAGGCAACTACATCGTGACGAACAGGCTACCAGAACCGAAGTTCGTTGCATTCTCAGCACACCCCGAGACCACAATATTCTTATCCAAAAACTCATGGTATTTGAACCCCGCATCCCTAAGTTTCCGTCGTGACGATTTCTCCGACGGGAGCTGTTGAGAGCCACGGTGCGGCACAGCTCGGCGCACATGACCAAGCCGAGCGGCCGATGATCTCGTCTTACCAAGGATATGAAATTCGTAGACAAAGTATATAAGACGGGGTAGCGGGGATCCAATA
>JBBPLQ010000729.1:0-15286 GCA_038089855.1 Royoungia palumana
TGTTTGCAGATGATGAGCTGTGCTTAATTTGGGTTTTATTCCCAGATTATTGCATATATCTTTCACAAGTTGGGATGTGAATTGTGGTCCACGACCCGATATTATTGTTTTAGGAAGTTCATGATGTTTCCAGATGTGGTGTCACATGTCGTTCCTCCATGCAACTCCATACCTCTGAAATGCAACTCTGGCACCTTTGTGCACTTCAAATTTTGCCCATAGTATCTCCATTCCTCCATCTCATTCTGTCACTCTGTCCTCTGTTTCTCCATTATAGTTTACTCTCTATTTCATTCTCATCATGTAAAACCTCTGTCTCTAGTTACCTCCAACCCTGCATGTACATTCTCCATCTCCATTTCAGTCTCCATTCTCTACTTTATGTACCTTGTACATTCTCCATTGACCCTTGTCCATTCTCTACATCTGACCCTTACTCCAACCCTTCCAACTCTGACCCCGACCCTTCTGACCCCGGACCTATTTCGTCTAGTTACATCCTCCGACCTCCATATATAAGTCTGAACTTTGTCATAGATACATCAGCTTGAATATCAACTAAGACTTCCCTGGCAATCCTCTCTCGTCTCGTTCCACTCCGAGTTCATCTCTTCACCCACTCTGTCCCCTTCGTCCTCTGAAATCCAGGACCCCCAACAAGGACAGTAAGGGTGCAGCGCTCTACTCCAAGTTGCTGAAGCTGAAGTCCTGAACCCCTCATGCAACTCCAGAGTCAGATCTGGAGTTGACCGGAGTTGTTGCTGGAATTCCGACATAGCCTTAACATGTGGGCCAGGTATAATCTAGCCAATTTGAGAGAGGTGCATGTTTTTGTCATGGGGATGAATTTGACTTCTTTTGAGAAGCGATCCACAACTGTGAGAATTGAACCATATTTTTGTGAAAGGGGAAGGTCGGTTATGAAGTCTGCCAAGATGTCTTCCCATGGTGTATTCGGAACTTCTAAGGGTTGAAGTTTACCTGTTGGGGGTTGATTACCTGTTTTGAACCATGCACATCTTTCACATCTTTCTACATATTGCTTAATGTGTTTTGCCATTTCTGACCATATGTAATGATGCATGAGGAGTTCTTGTGTCTTTTTGTAACCAGGATGTCCTGCAACCAGTGTGTCATGATGCATAGTTATCACTTCTGTTCTGAGTGATTCTGGTATATAAATTTTCTTTTCTTTTCTTAGGAATTTTTCTTTTATTTCATATCCACATTTTTGCAATGCTTTGATCGCCTTTGTTGGGATTTTCATTTGTTCGTGTTGGAGTTTATCCTGGAATTGTTCTCTGAGATCCTTTATCTGTACCTCAATTGGGCGGATCTTTGTTTCAGGAATTACTATTATTCCTTTGTTGTCTCCTTCTATCCCTTCGGCATGATCTTCTCTTTGTGAGAGAGCATCAGCTTTTTCCATGGATGTTCTTGGCTTGTGATGCCAAGTGAAATTAAATCTAGATAGATATTGTGCCCAGCGTGCTTGTCTACATGTAAGATCTTATTGAGTCATGAACCATTTTAGGTTTTCATGATTGTTCCATACTGTACTTCGAATTGGTGTCTAACACCTTCAAGATAATGTCTCCATAATTCCAGTGAATGGATCACTGAGAGCATTTCTTTGTCAGCAATTGGATAGTTCTGTTCTTCTGGTGACATACTGTGTGAATTGAAGGCGACAGGGTGCCATTTTTCATCTTTTAATATAGATAGTACTGCTCCTGTGGCATAATCTGGGGCATCCAATTCTAAGCAATATTGGCAATTGTTATCAGGATATGCAAGGATAGGTGCAGTTGTGAAAGCATGTTTTAGTGTGCCAAACACCGTTTGTTCTTTTTGTTCTCATGTCCATGCATTATCCTTCTTTGTGAGGTCATGGAGGGGATGTGCAATTTTAGCATGGTCTTGGATAAGGTGCCTATAGAAGTTGGCAAGTCCAAGGAATGAGCAAACATGTTTAACTGTTTTTGGTAACGGTCATTCCATAATTGCTTTTGTTTTCTCCTGGTCCATAGAGATTCCATCAGTTCCAACTATCATTCCGAGGAATTCCACTTGTTTGACCAAGAAGTAGCATTTTTCTGGCTTAATGTAGAGGTCATTCTCATGTAAGTGGCAAAGAACTTCTAGCACAATCTTGTCGTGTTCCTCTTGGTTGTCCGTAGATGTAAATATCATAAGATCGTCGATGTAGACTACCATGACTCCTTCCATATCTGCAAAGATTTCATTCATCATGCATTGAAATGTGGCAGGGGAGTTGCATAACCCAAAGTACATGACAACAGGTTCGAAGGTTCCTTGGAAGCAGACGAAAGCTGCCTTCCATTCATCTCCTTCTTTGATGCGTACATTATTGTATCCCCATCTTAGGTCCATCTTTGTAAATAGTTTTGCATGTTTGAGCTTATCTACCAGCTGTGATATAAGCAGTAGTGGATAATTATTTTTTATGGTGTGTTTGTTTAGATAATGGTGGTCTTGGACCATCTGTTTCTGTCCATTCTTCTTTGGAACGAAGAATACTGGGACATTTGTTCGGACTTGGAAGGTCTGATGTAGCCTTTAGCCAATTGGTCATCTATAAATGCTGAGACTTCTTGTTCTGCCAGTGATAGGGGAATTATTCTACCCTTTTTAGGCTTGAACATGTCTTTTAGCTCAATGGTGTGATCCCAGGGCTTTCTTATTGGCATTCTTTCAGATTCCTTCTTTGAGAATACATCTAAATATTCATGATATTGCTTTGGAATGAGTTCCACAGCTGTTTTCTCTTTTGGTTTTTCTGTGGTTTGTTCTATGATGTAGAGATTGTTTACATAGGTGTCATAGACATCTTCCATCTCTTCACAGGTGATTTTCCTGATGAAGGATGAGGCTTTACATTGGAGTGGGCAATGTGTCAAGTCAACTGTGCTGGTTTTCCAGTCTATTTTGGGGTTGTGGTGTTTTAACCATGTGTACCCTAGGACTAGATCTTTATCTCTGAGATTTGTAATCTCCACACTTGTGTGCTCTTTATGTCCATTATAGTTTATATTGATTTCAACATAGTGTGTTATCTTCCCTGCAGTGTTATCTGATCCATCTGCATTAAACACTCTGATTGGTGTGGGAAGTGGTTTTGTGGGTATTTTGTTTCTTTTTACGTACAGTCATCCACCACCACTTGCGCCAACACATTTGGAATGACTTGTGCTCGACAACACTTGCAATTTTTTTAGATCAGACTATGTAGACACCTTTTCTAGTCCATAAACTACCTCTATAAAAACCACTTAGTTGATCCATGGTGTCCAGTAATCAGAGTCATTGAATTTGTGTTTGTGCTGTTATCAAGCATCCACCACCAGTTGCACCAGTTCAAAAACAGTATATCAGAACATTACGAAATCTAAGCATTGCTAGTACATGCAGTCGGCCTCAGATCAACCGCTCTCACTCCCACTCTCACTGCCGGCGCTGTTGGAAGTCTCATCCCCATCACTGTCTTCCTTACTTCCATCGGCTTCAGCTTCTGCAACAAGGATAGGCTTTGGTATTGGTGGTTCAATGACCTTCCCGGGTGTTGGACGGTTCCAACGAGTGCATCGCCCCTCAGTCTTTGCCAAGTCCCTCTCTACTTCCCAAGTTGCCAGTTCCTCCTTAAATGTCTGTCGCCATGCTTTGTTTCTCTCCACTCGTGCTACTTCTGCCTCTCTCCATGTTGCAGGAACTTCAGCTCTTCAGAGTCAAAGTTTTCATGCAGTGCTAGGAACATGGATCATAGTACTATTGTATTTGGTATATCTCTGTATCTAAGCATGATAAGATATTGATTGTGTGTGCAAACATGATGCTTCACTGGCATGACATTGGCAAGCTGCCACTGTACTTCTGACATAGATATAGGCCTCGATGATATCATGAATGGTTATGCACAGTTGCCACATAACTTTTTCAAACATTAGAAAATTGATTTGACCCAGTAGGCATCAGTACATCACAAAACCACCTAATTTCGCCAATAACACAGGGATCCCTCAAGACAAAACAGTCATTGTGTGCTCACATGCTCGAAATTATACATTTACATATAGGGCTCCATAATTCAACTAATTGTAGTGGGATATTGGTTTGATATGTTCATGTTATTTGTAGTTGGCACAAGTGATGGTGGGTGGTGCAAGTGGCAGTGAATGACTGTATTTTTCATTTATGAATATTATGTTTGCTCTGCTATCAAGAAGTGCAGAAGCATTGTATGGGAATGGGGAGTTTGTCATGGTGATTTCCAATGGCAATGTAAGCTCCCTTGTCATATTGATGGTTCTGATAAATTTTTCTTTGTATTTCTTAGGAGAATCAAGCACTGGAGTATCATCCCAGCTGCACTTGGTAGGAGACACTCCTGATGGCATATTCTGTATAGGGTTAATAGATATGGGGCTTATGGTCTTTTCACACCCATTGGCTGGCCAAGTTATTTCATACATTGTGGTATCAAAATCGCTGAGGGGATCATCGGCAATGTCCTCACTCCTGTCAGCTAAAAGTCCGAAGGAGTTGGAAAACTGACCTTTGTGATCCTGAGAATCCTTCTCTCTTAGTTTGTTTTGCCTTTTCCCTTTCCGGCATATTTTGCAGCAAAGTACTGCTCGATTTTATCCTAGGTCATCCCTCAGAGATCTGCAAAAGAGTCTTCTTTGATCTCTTCCACTTTGCTTGTTGAGGCCATGGGGACCTTGGTTGTTTGTGTGTGAACTTTTCATTTGCTTTTGTTGTATGTGTGGTGGTGTTTTCCACCAACCCATTTGCATGTAGGGCATACTGGTTTCTTTTGTGGACTTTTGCAATCCTTTGTCCAGTGACCTCTCAGTCACAGTTGAAACATTTCTTCAGCTTGTTGCTGAATGGTTTCTTTGTTTGGATGGCGTTTACAAACCACCTGTTTTCATCGACTTCCATTCTGTCAACTTGCATGGTGTTTGGGTTCTTTCTTCTAGACCATGATGTTGAATCTCCTCTTAGGAAGTTTAGACTTTCTTGGACATTTCCCACTTTTCTTATTTTGTTGAGCCAGGCGTTTACATCACTGCCCAGCATTTCTCTCTTCCCTTCATGGAAGATTTGTTTGATAATGTGCCTTGCGGTGTTCATTTCCAGGAGGCAGATTGCATGGGAGTCGGATATGTCCGACTGTTGGTGTAGTGACTCCCATCTTACGAGGAAGTCATCTGTTTTCATGTTTCCTTGTGCACATTTCTCTATCTGTGCAATTGCCCAGTCTCCTTGTAGGGTTGGGTGGAAGAACAATTCTATTTGACCCTTAATGAGGGCCCATGTGTATGTGTTGGTCTTGTCATCAATCACTTGTTGAATTCTTGTTTGGGCAAAGTTGCTCACCTTTCCTCCTTGCATCCTTGAGAGGACAGCAAGTGTTGCATCTTTGCCTGACACATTTGACACATTATTTATTTCCAGCCAAGCTTGCATCTTGGCCCACCATTCATTGAATTTAGGTATTGACCTGTCATAGACCCCAGGGTCACTGAAGATCTCGATCTTTCTTCCAACTCCCACTACTGGGGCAGCTGGTGGCAGTGTTGCTTGTACTGGTCATGCTAATACCTGCACAAGGTTCTGTTGTAATATGTTTATTTCTTGCATATTTTGGTTTATGGTAAGGTTTAGCTGCATGATATAATTTTGCACAGCAAGCATAATGTTTATGACATCCAAGTCTGTTAGGCTTATGTTGGACGCTTGTTTCTGGGTAATGTCTTGAACAATGTTTGCAAAATTTTGTGCCATAATTGAGGAAAGAGGTATTTATTTATTTAACAGATAGTTTTGTGTAAGCTGAAGGGTTTCTTTAGGGAGGAGTGTGGTCTGAGGGAGTGGACTTGGTGATCTATGATTTGATTGTATACCGTGTATCTGACTCTTTTTCTCCTGTTCCTGTATCTTTCCCACTCTAATTGCCTCTACCTCTGTTCTTCATAATCTGTGGGGATGAAGTCATTTGGATCTCCCTCGCTTGTCTTGGTTAACTCTGTTAGATCCGAGAGTGGTGTTTCTTCTCTTTCGCATTTTAAAGGGGCACATAAAGGAAGTACTATAGGAGAGGGTTCTTGCTTTACCTCAACTCCTTGCAATGCGTAGTCATTTGCTACTGACTCTTGGCTTATCTCAGAGGGGTACCTGAGACTGTTGATAGTTCTCAAGGTTAAAACTGCCCTCAAGATTTCTTCTTCTGGGGCATTCCTGAACTGCACCCAGGGGAGTCCTTCCACAGTTATAGGGCCTGCAAGTATGGCCGAGTCCAGAGGTTCATCTTCAGCATACCTTCTGTCTCTGTAGCTGTATCTTAGCTGCTCTACCTCCTCAGTGCTAGCTCTGGCTACCGCAGGGGTGATCATCTGAAATATAAAGATGTTGGCATTGGTTAAGTCCTCAGGGTTCACTACATCCGAGGCTTCATAAGTTCCTTGTCTAGAATTTCTCTGCTTCGATGCACTTGTGCTATGTAGCAGGTGTCAAGCGGGTGTCGTCAGTACTACACTGAGCTTTGGCTCTTCACTTATTTGGTGATAGAGGAAGGAGTGGAGTGAGGATGAGTTTAATCAAAGTGGAACAACACTCAAAGCGAATGAAGTTTAGTGGAGTTGTTGTAAAGAAAGCTTAGAAGAGACTTTGAATGGAGAAGATCAAAGTTGATTAAACTAGAGTGCTATGGTACAGACATGGGGTTTATATAGTGTCCACTGTGTGTGGTTGTATTTACAATAGTACACTAATAAGGAATGTGGTACAATATTCAGTATCTAATTGTCATTGGAGGATAAGGAATGAGTCATAGATAAGGCACTGCCTTGGGAATGGAAGAGAAGCATTGAGCTTCTATGGAATGGAAGTTCATAGGATCATATCCGATTGGTTAGTTATTTATATGGCTGTGTAATTGTGGCAGTCAATAGGAATTGGTTCTGAGCATAGGTTTGGCATGAGGCATAGAGGTCTAGAATGTGTCCTCTAGGGGCAAATGGATTGGAATGACATATGTAGAGTTTGGATTGAAAGTCTTGTCAAAAGACTTGGTTGGATCATGTGGTGTAAAGAGTGTAGGAAATAGGACAAGTTTGGAGGCGTTTGTAACATGAACTCTGGTGAACTCCAGAGTTATGTGCATGGGTAGGACCTTGGCTTCAGTGACTCGGAGCAGAGTGCTGCGCCCTTGCCTGAGTCTCAGAGGTGGTCTGGATTTTGGAGGAGCAGAGGTTCAGACTTGAACATTGACCAGCAATGAAGTCAAGTCAGAGTAGATGAGCAAGGCTCAAGTCAGAGGTCAGATGAGGAGTTGAATCTAAGTTAATATTTGAACTAAGGAGATACAATGAGTACATGCGGGTTTATATATGAAGTAGGGATCAGAGTCTATAGGACAAGAATGGAGGAGGTTGTAACAAAGACAGGACAGTAAGGTTTGGAATATATGTAAAAGGGTCAACAGAAATGGAGAATGGACCTAAGTAACAGAGCAGCAGAATGAAGGGCTGTGCTCTCAAGCGAGCCACAGGGACAAAGGTAACTAGGGTCTAAATCAATACAGGGAGGGATGTATATAGGAATGGAGAATGGAGAAGTGGAATACAAGTCCGAGAGTCAGGATTGTGTACTTAGTGAATGTAAGGGGTGGTATTAGAATTACCCATAGTCTTAGTCTCACACAAGTGAACAATACTGTTGGTATTCCACAAAGTGAGTAGTTTAAGACAAAGGTAGATTGGCCTGTTGTAAGGACAGGCCAGGGTAGTTATACTGCTGTACATGTGATATCCAGTATCACATGTACCCATTGCTATGCAATCATATGCATAGATTAGATTAGGGCCATTGGCCCCTGACACCCTCCCCAGTAGAGCCGACAACAGCTCAAAGACTGGACAATGCAAATCAGTAATTCAGTATATTACATACATAAAAAAAGAAGGGGGGTAGATAATACAGGGTATATGCAAGGGGATGAGAAATATGAAGTAAAGGAGGGTTTTGCCACCATTATTTGTCCTGAGAAGGGTTGAACCTTCGAAAATTCACCTACATGTGCAACAGGTCATCCTCGACTTCTCCATCCTCATGATGGTCCTGTTGCATGGGCTCATGCTCCTCAGTATGGTTGCCCACCAGGTGAGGCACATGGGGCAGGTCATACCCGATTGCAGCCTCTGTGAACTTGTCAAGTTCTGATTGTTCCCTGAGGGCTTCAGGAGCAAGCTCCTATGGGGGGGTGTCCTCCAATTGAACACCCAATGTGTGAGCTTCCTGCTCATACCAGCTCCTAGACCGGTTCTGAGAATCGGCTGAGCAGGACAAGCTCATGTTGCCTCAAAGAGGGGCATAGATGGCTGCAGTCTGGGGGTTCCTAAAGCCCCCATTCTCCTCAACATGCGCTAGCATTTCCTTCAGGATGTGACGTGCCCAGTATACAGCATTGTCAGCATTGTGGGGAGTGACACTATTGGCACCTGGGTATGCTGCAGTGTTGAACATGGTTGCTTCATTTGTGAGGCAGCCAAACCAGGGCTGACTCTGCCTAGCTGTTGGTCCAACATCGGCCCTGTCTAGCAAGGACTTGTACTTTCCCAGTACTGCCAGTAGGCATGCGAGTCCATGTAGCCAGACCATATGGTCGAAACTTCCTTGTTTGATGGGTGCCAGGCACTCTATGAGATGGAAGCCACATACGGCTTGGGGTGGAGGAGGATCCAACGGTGAGTTGTCGTCAGCAATATCAGATGGGGAGCCTATAGCTCCTGTGAAGAACCTTTTGAGGACCTTATTGTCTTCCTTGCCTGAGCTGTACTCCTGTTGTTCAGTGATGTACCTGACCAAATCCTCTATCAAGGCATTGGGTGTGGGTGTGTCATGGGGGAGGATATACTTCTTTCCTTTGAGCTTGAGTATGGACTTCACTTGCAGGGCAGAAGCAGGGGCTGGCAAAGGCCCCATCCTAGGAGGAGGGGCTGAGGAGGACTCCATGGATGGTGGCGCTGGCTCTGCCTGAGAGACAGGGGTTGACAAGATGTCAGAGCTGGATGGGCCCGTTAGATGGGATATGAGATGAGGGCGACTGACATTAGGGAGAAGAGGACGAGGCTCTAAAGGGGGGTTGATGCTGAATTGCACTGGAGTAATTGAGTTACTCAGGTACTGCTTGAGTGCTGCTTCTAACACTGGTGGAGGGGGTATGAACTCCTTGGTGTGGTGCACCTCATTTTGAAGGGACTCCTTTTTGTTTTTATCAGCAACCCAAGTAGGTGGTCGCCACTCCCTCATTGTAGCCATGAGTACCTCGCTCATATGGAGGGATTTATGTCTCCTCCAGAGGTTAAGGTACAACAACAGGTCCTGTGCCTGCTGGAGATTGGGTGTGTAGCCACCCTCGGGTTCGTTTTGTGCTGCAGTGAACAACACGTACAATCCTTTCACTATATTGTGGAGGTGGACAGGGCCCATAATGCCTCTATCCATTTGAACTGCGAAGGAGGTGTCATGCCCTGGAACCAGGGGGTGCATTCCCTGTGCCATTAACTTGAGGGCCTTGGTCAGGGAGGTTCCTTGGTAGGCATAGAGGAAATTCTCTACTTGGACAAACAGGGTTCTGATGCCCTTAGGATCCATTGTGTCCCCTCAAATGAGAGCACCCCAGGGAATCTCCATTCCAGTAAGATCAAGAAACAGGGTTCCCTGGGTGTTGGCAAGGGAGGGGGGCATAGGAGTGGGTGTGGTCCCCTCAACCACCATCTCATCACAAGGCAGATTCGTTGTACCTTCAGGTACTGGGTTCTGTGGGAGAGAGGAGACGAGAGGATAATGAAGTAGCTGCAGGTGTTGCCTGTTGTCCCCTCCCCCCAATGAGAAGAGATGGTGGTAGTGTGTTTTCCACAGACGAGGGTTCTACTATGGGCAGGTCTTCGTCCATGGGGGCATCCACAGTTGTGAGATGGACTTGTTTGACTTGGTGAACCTCATCAAATGGTGCAGGTGGATGGTTTGCGAATTGTCCTTCACGGAGGCGATCTATTTCATTGTGTGCCTGTCACGATCCGTTCCATCAACCAACTCCTTAACTCCAATGTCCTACTCCGATGCTTACTCTGACAATTTGTCACACTTCATCACACTCCAATGTCTGTCACTTTGCTACTCTGTCACACCTGTCACACTCCAATGCTCCAATGCTCCATCACTTTCCATCACTTTCTGTCACTCTGTCCTCTGCGTCTTCATTATAGTTTACATTCCATTTCATTCTCATCATGTAAAACCTCCATCCCTAGTTACCTCTGACCCTGCATGTACATTCTCTGTTGACCCTTGTCTATTCTCTACCTCCAACCCTTACTCCAACCCTTCCAACTCTGACCCCGACCCTTCTGACCCTGGACCTATTTCATCTAGTTATCTCCTCCAACCTCTGTATATAAGTATGAGCTTTGTCATAGATACATCAGCTTGAATATCGACTTAGACTTCCCTGGCACTCCTCTCTCGTTCTGTCCCACTCCAAGTTCATCTCTTCACCCACTCCGTCCCCTTCATCCTCTGAAATCCAGGACCACTGATAAGGACAGTAAGGGTGCAGTGCTCCACTCCAAGTCGCTGAAGCCAAAGTCCTGAACCTCTCGCACAACTCTGGAGTTAGATCTGGAGTTGACCAGAGTTGTCGCTGGAATTCCGACATATGTAGCCTTAACAGTGCCGCATTCAACTTGTCACACAGCTCGCAGCAATCCTTGCGAAGGAGGTCATTTTGAGCATGTAGCTCAGAGTAGGTCTGTGGCAGCCTTGGTGGTGGTCCCAGGGTTGACAGTGATGGCTGTGCTGAGGTGCAGTGTGTAGTCGCATTTGCCACAGTCTTCTCCATGACGGATGAAGGGTAGTTGCGGGTGCAAGACCCACTGGGGTGGAGCACAATTATTCATGCAACGGGATCATTTCAAATGTGATTTCTTGCATGGTGATGGAGGGCTATCCTCTCTGTGATGCTTGCCACTGCTGCTTGTCTGATGGCTTAGATGGTCAGACATAGATGCAAGTCTGAGGCCTCCATCAGCAATACACACACTTTTGTATGAGGGGGACCTGCCACAAGAGCAGGAGGAGGGAGATCAGGATGGGGATCAGTGTTGATGGGAGTGCATGTTTGTGGTGAATGTTGGGGAGAGAGAAGGGAAGGGAATGGGGCATGGTGGATATACCACCAAATTGCACACGTGATAGTGTGGTCAGGGAATGAGAGTGGGACGTGATGGGCGTACCACCAATTGCTACACATGATTGTATGGTTAAGAGAAAAAGGAAATAAAGGAAAATGATCAACGAAGTCTATCTACTATGACCTAAGCAAAGCTATGTCGTATTATTAGTCAGTTTTCATTATTTTTATTTTTTATTTTTTATTTTTATCTTTATTTGTTTCTGTTGTTATTAGTGTAACCAAGCATAATCATCATATCCAACTACCATGTTCACTTGTACACTGCTGCATACTGCTTGCTCTTCAGGGCAATTGGTGTATATTTTGTACACCTTGGAGTTCGAGGTACCTGTCTAGGGCCTCAAGCTCATTGCAATTGGAACTAGATTCCCAAGTGGAGTCACCAAGGTTCCATCATACAAGGAACTCCACCTTGTTTGCTGCCCATTGATGGGCAACAATCTCATCGACAAACCATTCATCCTTGTCAGCAGTGCCAACATCATAGAATGCATGCATGTCCCACTTTGAGAACAGTGTATCGTTGTTCATTTCATACTTGTGTAGTAGCCCAATGTGGAACATTGGATGAATACATCATTTCCATAAGTCTTCTGGCAGGTCCAGGGTGTAGGTGTTGTGGGCACCATTTTTCTTTAGGATCTTCATTGGCCTAATGTACTTTGGCATGAGCTTATGAGCTTGACCCTTTGGCATTGATAGGTTCTGAGAGGAGAGGTACACAGGATCTCCCTCCTGAAGGGTAGTCCCTTTGGTCCGTTTCCTATTGGCATGATGCACCTGGATTATGCAACTCTTGATGATGGCGTCATGCGCCATCTCCAAGTTCTCCACAGCCTTCTTGACAAAAGCCTTGACTCCAGGTGCTACTGAAGGATTTCCTTCTTTGATGCGCTGCATCAGTACAGACATATACCAGTAGTTAAGTTTGAACAGCACAAATCCAGTTGAACCGCTGATGCTCAAGTTGATTGTGAATTTGGTCATCGGGACCTTCTCAGTCCAATCCTTTTGATCTGGTTTTACAGATGCTTGTAGTATCTGCACAACATTTCTGATGGCCCTCTCTGAGGCACCATCAGTCTGTGGGTGAAACACAGTTGACATGAGGAGCTTCACTCCCATCATTCGGTGCAGTTCATGCCAGAATATCGATGTAACCTTTGCATCCTGGTTGGAGACTATCATCTCTGGCAACTTGTGCAGTCACACAACCTCCTTAACGAACAAGTAGGCAAGTTCTGATGCTTGCACCATTGTTTTTACTGGTATCAAGTGTACCATGGATGTTAATTGGCATATGACTACCCACAAGTAGTCATACATGTATTTGTTGCTTGGTAGGAATGGTCCCACAAAATCTATGGCAATTGACCTCCAGGGTCGTATAGGCACAGGTAAACTATGCAGTAGCCCTTTAGGCCATTGATTGTTGCTTTTGGTGACCTGACAGGTTGGGCAGGTATGACAATATTTGTCTACTTCTCAGCCAAGCCTTGGCCACCAGTACCATCTGCAGATATAATCTGCAGTCCTTTGGGACCCAAAGTGCCCTAGCACCTTGTGTGCATGCTCTACGACTCTGGCAACTATGTTGTCACCTTTATAATTTGCTCTTGGGAGGCACAAAACCTCCTCACCCCCTTGATTCTTCATGTAGAGGAGACGTTCTCTCTCTACAAATTGAGGGTGATGGTTCAGTTGGGCCTGAACCTTTGAGAGTAGGGGGTTGACTTTATACCCCAGGTGGACTGCAGCCAGGAATTCTGGTGCATTGCCATATGATATTGGTGGGGCTCTAGTGGTCTCTGTGGATTTGAGAACTGTCAGATCCTCTCCCATAATTATATGGGGGTGTCCTTGGCTGTCCTTTCCGTTACTGAGGCCATCTCTTGAGCCTCCAATATGTGGTTTTCCCGCTTTTCCACCAACAATTTGCTTTTTCGAGAATTGATATCCTCTACTACTCAGGATGCTTTCAGCTCCAGCCATCTATCTTGTCCCCCTCCAGGTCCAGGCACACATCTGCATTTGTCCAGTCAATTTCTTCATTGGAGGTGTCTTTGCCTCCTTCTCTCTCATAGTAGTGAGACAAACACTCGATTTTCAGAACCCTTTGCATAGATGACTTCAGTGTTGAATCTCAACATATAATCGATCCAAGTCTACTGGACAGCTTCCACTGTGTTTTGAGGTAGCCAAGAGCCTCATGATCAGCGACAATTGTAAATTTGAATCTGAGGAGTTTATCCTCCCATTTCAATAGGGCTTTGATTATTGCAAGGGTTTCTTGCTCAAATGTCCTATAGTTCTGTTGAGCATCGCTCAGCTTTTTTGACATGAATCCTGCTGGTCAGCAGGTTCTCCAATCAGGTCCTTACCCATACAGTGCTCCAACCCCATAGAGTGAAGCATCACAAACGAGTCATATAGGCTCCTCCTTTCATGGATTGATAGGTCATAAGATCAGGTACTTGCATGCCAGATCTTTTATCATCTGGAAGCATCGATCATGAACCTCTCTCCACTTAAATGGATGTCTGTTTCATTGTATACTTGTCATAGGTGTTATATACACTGATACCTCTGGCATAAACTGTGCCCTCCATCCTTCAGTTTAAGTTCTCCAAGCTGATGGCACATCTCAGCGCCAACCACAAGGGATCACTTCTCGAAGAGAGCGCTAAGAGTTGTGAAGTACTCATGGGCAGAGTGTTTGCCCACAATACAGACGAAAAGGGTGTTCAGGAGGGTGTTTGCAATCATGTGTCGCACCTTCGTGTCTTTTTCAGACCAGGTCGCAAGATCTTTCTCATAATCTTCGACCAACTTGATCTCATCTGCAGTCTGAAACAAGCCTAAAACGGAAGAGACTTGTAAAACAAATTTAAGATGTGAGGATGTGTGGAATGTTGTCCCAACTGGTTTGTAGGCAAAAGACCAGAAGAACTTTACTGGAGTTCTTTGGTGTTGGTTGCATGGTATATATACTACTACATGTGTTTGTGTCTATTTGTAAAGTTCCGGAATATTCTATCTAATGAAGGAATGTGATTGGCTAAGAGAAAGTGGTACGATGCACAGCATCAGTAAGCGATGATGTCATAGAGATAAGAGAAAGAAAGGCCATTGGTTAGAATGTCATAGAATGTTCTGTGGGCTGTTCTTGGCTATGCAAGTGTGGCAGCCAATGGGAAAGTGTTCCGAGCATAGGTTTGGACATGAGACAAAGGTCTAGCCTTTGGGGAATGGAATGAGCGAAGCATGAAGAGGAACAGTATATGTTTGTGCTTTTGTGTGAAGTATTGGGAATGGGATATCATGTGACTTGTGGTCATGTGATGCAGGAAATGGAATAAACATAGGGGTCGAAGATAGGGGCTTTGAAGTGTTTGTAACACAGTCATCGCTGTCCATCCAATGGATTTTCCAACTGCTGGATCAATGGGCTTCTGCTTGCTGCCGTCAAGATAACCACCAAGTCCTTGACTACCAGCAGCGAGCTGGAGACGGACCTTCCAAGTGGTCCACTCCTTACCGGACACGTCAAGCTTAGGTAGCTTGATCTCTTCTGATGAGGTACTAGACATCTCGAAGAATATATGGGCTTTGAACATGAAGATACACATGTGATCTGTTAGAGCACCAGAAAGAGGCTCATAACCTATAGAAGGATACTCAGTATGAGACGGAGTCCGTGACTTTGTATTGCACACCTGTAGAAGGATACTACAGTGTGTAAGTACCATGTATGAACAATAAGAAGGCCAGTCTTACCTCAGTACGAGACGGAGTCCGTGACTGAGGTAGAGACGTGCCAATATGAAGGTTTATCTATCTGTGATTACATAATACAGGAATGTCTGAGTCTGTTTGGATGTATCATACATGAAGAATGAAACACAACAGGGACAGAGTTGTCACAGGAGAGTTGGAGCTGACAGACATTAGGTAGGGACAGAAGTGGAGACAAGATGACAAAGGACAGCAGAGGAGAGGCTATGGTGT
>JBBPLQ010000730.1:0-15269 GCA_038089855.1 Royoungia palumana
ACCATAGAATAGCTGATTTGGGACACAAGCTAAATCTAGAGTATATAGACAAGTGCATACACGAATTGATGACCGCGGCGAGCCAAAGCTGACCGTAAACCAACGAAAGGTGCTCCAGCCAATAAACAAGGCCATATACAGCGTGGTCGAGGAGATGCTATAAAAAGAGCCAAACGAGGACGACGAAAGCAAAACCAAGAACGATGCGGGAAAAAAGGACATACGACTGGAGAGGAATGTAGCGGTCAGGCTCAGGGGAGGGCAGAGATTGGGACTACGGGTATTGGGACGAGGAATGACAACACAGAGGGGGCTACAGGTCATTGACGCGGATAATGATAGGTTGTGATGTACATTTTTTCTGCAAAGAGTCTGAACGATCGGAATAATGGTACGATATTCCACGGATCGGGCTTGAGAATGTGTGTACTGGGCACGATTACTCCTAAGGAGGGTTGAGGCGATGACAAGGATGGTCGGATCAGAACTCACGGTGTTCTCTGCTTGGGCGGTAGCTTCAGCTTCGGGCTCCTCCGCAATGGGATCAACGGACGCTGGCGCTGCATTCTCGTCGGTGGGTGGATCGGCCTGCGTGATGCGTCATGGCCTGTGAGAGGGGGGGGGCGATGAGCGGACTCGCCTTGGAGACAGGTTTTCTCGAGCCTGCTCTCGAGGCGGGCTTTTTTGCAGCCGAGGCAGGCTTCGCGGACGCCCGTGAAGAGGGCTTGGCAGCCTTTGATGCGGGCTTCTCAGACGTTGTTTTGGCGGGCTCCTTTGTAGCCGAAGCCTTTGAATCAGGCTTGGCGGCGGCCTTGGAGGCGGGCTTTGATTCGGGTTTGGACTGTCGGGCGAGTGAGCGGAGACACACCGCAAGCACGAGGGTGTGGACGTGCCTTTTTGGACGGGGGGGCCTCTTCGGCCTGTGGAGGGGGCTGGTCTGCAGGCTCGTCCGCGTCCTTGTCTGTTGCGGAGCGTTTCCTGCCTCTGGCGGACTTGGGCTTGTCGTCTTGGGGGGCGGGTTCCTGGGCGTCGCCCTGTTTTTCGTCAGCGGGCTTGGCCTTCTTTGCACGAGGCTTTGCCTGTTTCTTTGCAGGGGGGTCTGCCCTGGGCTGCTCCTTTATGCGGGAGGAGCGGCGTGGTTCTTGGGTGTTGTCGACGGCGGGGGGGGCAGCGGCCTTGCGGGGCATTGCGCGTGGTTGGGTGGAAAGCGAGACGCGCCTGGCTCGACTTTATCAAGCATATGGATCAACAAACAAAACTCGGTCACGTGCGTCGATAGCGCGTATACATGTACAAACAAATAACTACAGCTGGGCGAGCAGGTGCTCGGCTCCGGTCACTGCGACGGCGCCTGGGTTCGCCTCGACCTGCGCGGCGGTGAGCGGGGCGGGCTGGGGATGCATGACACGCACCGCGACGTGCTTGACGACCAGATCGTCCAGGATCAGTGCGTAGCGGCCGGTGCGGATGCCGAGGCCTTTGGCGGAGAGGTCGAGGGACAGCGCGAGCTTCGTGGACCATTCGACGTTGGTGTCGGAGAGCGCAAGGATCTGTGGCGATCGTGAGACGGGCGAGATCGGACGACTGATCGCAGCACCTTGTCCTTGAGCCCCTCGACGCGGGCCCACCCGCTCATCACGAACGGGTCGTTGGCCGCGATCACGGCGACGATGTCGACGCCCTTTGCTTTGAACTGGTCGTAGTGGCTGAGGTAGCCGGGGAGGTGGTTCACGTGGCAGGTCGGCTGCGGGGCACGTCAGCGGGGAACGATGGGGCGAGATCGGGTGCGCACGGTGAATGCGCCTGGGACGGCAAAGACGACGACCTTCTTTCCGGCCCACTCGTCGGCGATGGCGTAGGATGTGGCTGATCGGGTCAGATGGCGAGCGATGGCAGCGACGATGGCACGTACGGACACCACAGACAGCCTGCGGGTCGGGTGAGCGGTCGTCGCGGGGATGTGCACGTCCGACGCACCAGATCGTCGAGCTTGGGCTCGTACGGGACGTAGGCGAACACGCCGTCTGGGACTTTCTCGCCGGCCGCGATGGTCATCTCGAGCAACACACTTGATTAGTCAGCCCCCCCATGTCTGGCTCTGGTTCGCGTCTGCCCCTGCCCGTCCTCGCCCTCGCCGGCCTCTCTGCCGCCGTCGCCGTCGCCGTCAGCGGCGCGTCCATCGCACTGCAGCTCCGCAACTACAGGAAACCCCTCTTGCAGCGGTGCGTCCCGCCATCCCGTCCAGCGCACCCGCTCACCCTTCCGCAGCGCCGTCGTGCGGATCATGGTCATGGTCCCGCTCTACGCCGTGGCCTCCCTCATCTCCCTCTTCTCCCTGGAGGCCGCCTTCTTCATCGACGTCGTGCGCGACATCTACGAGGTCTCTCTTTCGACGCCTCTCGCATCCGTCGCTCACCACATCCCAGGCATTCGTCATATACTGTTTCTTTGTTCTCCTCCTCGACTATCTCGGCGGAGAGCGCTCGCTGCTCATCCTCCTCCACGGTCGTGCCCCCATCCCCGCCGTCTTTCCCGTCAATCTCTGGCGCAGCGTGATCGACCCGAGTGATCCATATACATTCTTGTTCCTCAAACGCGGCATTCTACGTAGGGTCCTCTTCCGTCTCCTCACGCACTGACGTCACCGTACGCAGAATACGTCCAGGTCAAGCCCCTTCTTGCCATCGCGAGCCTGGTCATGAAGGCGACCGGCACATACAACGAAGGCGACTTTCGTGCTCGCAGCGGCTACCTCTATGTCTCCATCGTGTACAACATGTCGATATGTCTTGCATTGTGGTGTCTCGCCGTGTTCTGGATGTGTGTCCACGACGACCTCAAACCTTTCCGGTGAGCACATCCCCCTCGCACGCTCTCCTCCCCATTCACGCCCGCCAAGTCCCGTCCCAAAGTTCCTGTGCGTCAAGGGCATCCTCTTCTTTTCCTTTTGGCAATCCATCGCCGTCTCCTTTCTCGTTGCCGTCGGCGTCATCACCCGCCTCGGCCCCTACACCGACAGCGAGCACATCTCGCTTGGTCTCACAGATACCCTCATCTGCATCGAAATGCCCTTTTTCGCAGCCGCCCACATGTATGCCTTTTCCTACCACGACTTCGTCAGACCCCCCGCCTCCGCTACAGGCACGGCCCGCCCATCCGTCTACGTCGCACGCATGACCCTCGGCTATGCACTCCGAGACGCCGTCGGGCTCAAGGATCTCGTCGAGGACACACGTGCCACCCTTCGCGGGGAGGGGATCAACTACCGTGCCTTCGAGCCCAGCGAGGGCGCCATGCATATCGGCTCAGCCAGGGACCGCCGCATCCGTGCCGGGCTTCGATATGCAGCAGGTGGGAAGCGCAAGTACTGGTTACCCGAGGCACGTGGCCTTGCGGACGACGACGCCACCGCACCCCTGTTCGCCGCCGACGCCGACGAGGTAGTGCACGATGCGCCGGACATCCAATCCCGCCACAGTGCAGCCCGTGTCCCCGGGGATGACGTCGACGTGGTCGACGAAGACGAGTACGCACTGACGTTCAACGACGCGTTGGCGGGTCCAGACGGCCCTGACGAGATGTTGTACGAAGACGCGAAGCAATACGTTTTCGGGGACTATCTGTACCCAGTGGTGGACGTGAGCTCGGAGGAGGCACGAAAAGCAATATGGGAAGAGGAGGAGCGGGTCGCGCGCGAGGTTCCCTCTGGCGGGTTTGGTGGAGCCAGTGCAGGCGGGGTGGGCGTCGGGTATGGTGCGACGCAGAGCGGGAAACGACAAGCGAGGACGTACGACGACGAAGACGGGGATGACACGCCCCACTCCCCTTGGTTTACCCGGGTGTCGTCCCGCGAGGCCAGACCGACGTCTTCGTCACGGCCGAGCCAAACATCATCCTCTCGGGCGTATCTCTCACCACGACCTCACCTCCCCCGCCGCCTCTCTGCGTCCTCTGCCGTCCCCACCCCTACGACCTCACGTTCTGTCTCTGCTTCTGCAGCCCCCTCGGCGTCCTCGTCGCCACGCTTATTGAAACGGGGACACGCACCGCTGGCGAAAGAAGACGCGGTGGACTTGGTCGTGGCGGCTGATGTACCGACGGCGCCGAGGGCGCCACGGTCACCACACTCACCGGTGTTGATACGGGTCTGGGAGGAGGGCGCAGGAGTGGGCGACGACGAGGGACCGGAGCAGATCCAGAACGACACGACAGCGTCGGACGTACGGCTGGTGGATGACGCGTCGCGGCCGGATGATGTCGTAGAGGCCCCACCGGCGCACGTCGTGAGGGAGCAGACACCCCCACCGCATGCCCGCGCGTTCGGGATGCCAGAGGAAGAGGACGAGCACAATCCGTGGGCGTGATGTATGCGTGGATATCACGGTGGACTTGCAGCTGTATCGTATACCACCTTATATCGTACATCGTCTTTAACTCGTATTTATCCCAGACCCGCATGGTGTACTCGCTGAGGAACTTTGGTGTTGCAGTCGCAGTACAGCGTCGTTCTCGTCTACAATTAGTGTTACATACATGTATATGACAAGACAGGATCTCATTTAGTACATGTTCGAGGTCCCCTCACCACAGATGCGCTACACTTTGCTGTCCCCGAGATGCGCGTCCGGCAACGCTTGCAACTGCGTCTTGATGCCATTCCCATCCGTCGTCGGCACGGCGCTCACGCCCGTCTCGCTAACCTGAAACTCGAGCGCGGTGTCGTGCGGCTTGAACGTCCGTTCGTTCACCGCCCTCCCCATGATCACGCGGAGGATCAACATCTGGGGCGAGATGCACTGTCCATCGCCCGTGAGCCCTCGCGCAACCGCGGACAGGACGAATCCCAAGCGTCCACGCACCATCATCAAAAAATACACCGACACGAACGCGATCGAGGTCTCGCTTCCGACCCCCAACGAGACCAAGAACGCGACGCCCGCGATCGTGTACGGAAACACGGACTCGACGAAGAGCGTGGCGACGGCGTAGTACAGCGAGGCGTAGTCCGCGCCGAGCTGGACGTGGACGTTCTGGCCGTGCCGCACGATGCGGTAGCAGATCATGCACGTCAGCGTGGCGTTGAGGACGACCGCGACGGTGTAGTACACGAACCCGACCTGGGCGCCGAACCCGCTGAAGAAGTCGCCCCCGGGCGAGCTGGTCGTCCAGTCGACGAGGATGCCCAACGCTGGCGGTGCGGGGCGCGTCCCGTGTCAAGACGCTGCGAGGGGAACGGGGCGAGGACGCTCACCGAGACACGCGAGCCATAGGAAGGCGGGGAGGACGACGGCGTAATAGCTGCCCCAGATCATCCGACATCGGTAGATCTAGCGTCCGTCAGAACCGTGAACCGTAAGCGGCCTGACGACCTCACCATGAGGCCGTCCGTCATGAGCTGCAGCAAGACGACTGCCGTCGTTCCACAGTCCACGTACCAGACGAAAATGTTCTGCTTGTAGTACGCTTCGGGGCCTCCTGGGTAGTTCTCTTCTAATATCCACATCTTTTCGCCGAAGAACGCTTGGCCTGCTACCCAGATGGTCACCAGGAACAACATGATGGTGCTGAACACGGCGTAGAAGGCATTCGATTTCTGGCGCGCCTTGCCAGAGGTCAACAAGATCCGCATCGTCTTGAAGTAGAGGAACAGCGCGATGCCTGCATGATGCGTGTGACGTCTCGTCTAGCAAAGGGTCGGTATCGGAAGGCGTACCATAGAGAATGTTCTCCAAGTTGACCCCGACGTAAAACGAGTTTTGGAAGAGATCGGCAGCTGCATCCGAGTCAGAGGATGTCACAGACGTGGTCATGGTGGCCAGGCGGAAGTGGGCTCTCGTTGTAGCATCGAGAGAGAGCACCTCGTCAGTTTATATCAGAAAGCCCTGCATTGGTCTCCCAGGGAAGAACTTGAATCTGGACTGGACGACGCCACTCGCAGGAGGCGAGGGAAAATCATCGGAGAGTATGACGACATGACTTACGCGACCTGAAAGTTACTGGGAGGCGCAGACCGGCGACGAATGGAACCCACAACGACCAGAAGGTGAATCCAATGAGCGCAGGGTACGCTCCGCACTCCGCGAAACCGAAGAAACATATCCACTCCAATACCGCCAAAGTTGGCCAGGACTTGATATCCTGAGCATATTACGCAATTTGGGGCTAGAAACGTGAAAATGCGCACAAAATGGATAAATTTACGACGAGAGTCTCGGGATGTGCCTGCTGGGCTGGGAGTCTTCGTCCGTCATGGTATCCATGCAGAGGTATAGTAATGACCCCAAGGATCGGCGTGGTGCCTGGTTTGCCGGTTCGCTGGCTCAAACGATCGTCGCTTGCCTCACATGTGCCATTGCGACAAGTAGCGGCGGTCCGTCGCTCTCCCAAACAATCGACCCTTCGAATCGACCTTCAAAGCTTCAAATCCCATCAACCTATCTTTTCCGAGTGCTGTCCAAAGAAATCTGTAGGCTTTGAATCTGTCGTATTCCGGTATTGATACAAGGTATTCAAGGATCAAGTAGTTCTATATCATAACCTGTTCGTTCTTGCTTAGACTGGACTCATTCATGTATAGGAATTCAATTACTGATCAACCAATCCAGACGCTCCACGTCATTTTAGCGTAGGTGCTGCGAGGGAGGTTGATTGAGAACTCGGCATCACAATCAACGAGAGCAGCCTCGACGCGCACGGGTTTTGTATCGCCCACGATACGCCGCCACAGCCGTTCCCAGGATGCGGGCGAATGCGCATACAGACCGGTCCTGTCGCATTACACGCGTCAAAACGGTGCATTGATCGCCAACCGACAATCCGAATCATAAACGTACCGACCCATAGCGTCCTCCTTCGCTCCCTCCACTACCTTCCCCACATGCTGCCCAAAAACGAGTGCGGGTCCCGATTCGGATTCTAACCCGTGGGTGACGTCGAGCAGCGTTGCAAGGCGTCTTGCGATCGCCTCTTGCGCTTCCTCATCAAAGAGATGGAAGAGAGACCCGACGTAGACGTACTTGACCCGTCCGCGCAATTCGTCGAGATGCCTCATGTCTCTCAGCGACGAACTCGCTTTGCCAGTGTCTGACGATGCATCAAAGGGGAACGCACAGGGGGCCATGTTAAAGACGTCCGTGGAGAAGAATGAGATCAAGGAGGTTTCGCGATCGGCATAGAGCTCGTGGCCGAGGTCGATGTAGGCTTGTCGGAGATCACAGCCGATGAGCGAGGAGGGGGGGTATCCGGAGTAGGCGAGGTAGCGGAGATCCGTACCCACTGTCCGCGAGAATATCAGCGGAATCAGAGGCGCGGCTTCGGGGAACGAAAATCACTGCAACAACCCACGTCTAGTAACACGGGAGGATTCAAGGTCTTGCCCGCTTTGAGGATGTACGAAAACACATCGTGTGTGAATATGCGGAGGGAAACATAATAAAAACAGCGGATGCAAGGGTAGGGGAAGATCCGGCTGAAGAGAGATTGGGAATGAGATATACCATTAGCACAAGGTAACTCACTACGCTCTGCAAGAACATCATGGGAAACGGAGATGCTTAGGATCGTGTCATGGGTTGCTCACCTGCGTTGTACTGCCAAGACACGTTTCTCGACCTCTGTGTCGATGTCGCTGGCGTTGGCATCGATATCGCGGATAACATGGCGCAAGAATATCTTCTGCCTTTCTTGCAACTCGAGGGACTTGTCAAGGAGAGGGATGAGGGTTTCCGAGGGTTGGCGTTCGCGCTGGATGTCCTTGTCCAACGCAAACATAACGAGTGGGTGGGATAAAGTTGTGCACTTATTATAGAACACAGTCTTTTCCAGTGAGTGATATTGCGTCAGCAGCCTTTGGAATATGTATATGACGATCTCCATCGACGCCAGCCTCCAGGTGTAGATCTTGAAGTTCGAGAGCCACATTGATCGCCTCTTCTCTCCACCATTGAACGGAAGAGAAGTGTAATTCACCTGGAAACGAGTGTAAGATTAGCCATGCAATCTCAATCACATGGCCGTCATACTGGTATGTCCGCAACTTGAACGTTTGAACGGCTGTACGGCTCCGCAAAGGGATCCGGTCAATTTAACATCGCAAGGTATATATATGAAAGAAGCGATTATGATCATAGGCCATGGTCAAGTTTGGCGCGCTATTCTGCCTTTACAAGCGCATATACACACCTCGTGTTCGAACGATAGAGCAAGCTCGCGAGACGCCCTTGGGAAGTATCTTCAATTTACTTAGTCTCGTATTTATATTTTTTCGAATATTTGCCAAGTCAGTAAAATAATCAACTTCGTAAATGTTTCACCCAGTAACCAGTTAGAGTCGGGTACTACAACTATTGACAGGTTAATCTGGAACTTGAAGTAAACTCTGCGCGGATCCCGTACCACGCCCTCGTGAGCAGGGGACATGGTAAAACTAGCAACCTCAGCTCGACACTGTCAAAACTCAGGGCAGTAACCTAGGATCGCAGAACAAAATAAAGACTAACGGCCCACTGGCAGTGGTGGCACTGTAATGCACTGTGCATGATCCGAAGGTACGTAACTCGATTCAGGAAGGCTGCCAGTGTAGTAGGTTGACCGTGATCGTTTGGAACGGGCTGATGGTCGAACCAACCAGGCACCCATACACCCGCTGGATGCAATTCCTACCATAGGCTTCTTAGATCCGAATGCTGCCAGGCACGTTTTGTCACGACTTTTAATTATTCTTTTGAGTGCGTTTTCACGGCATCTAAAGGGCCTCCTTGTGTGATCTCTTCAGGGTTGCAGGAACCCAGGATGTGATTGCTTGACTGTGTATACTGTGGCGTGCGCGTAGGGGCCGAAAGTCTTCTGGCGACGGATCGCAAAGAGGTCATTACTTTATGTAACTCCTCAAGGTCCTAACTTCCAAGTTTCGGCCGAGTCAGGTCTCGCGAGTTATGTTATCACCAATTTCCCTGAAGCCGTCCTCAGGCGACGTTGCCTAATTCAGATTCATCCCTGGCAAGTTCTTGTGCTATAAACTCAATGAGACGCACTCCCTCGACTCACGAGTCTGTCGTACTTTCCTGGGCGAATATGAGTACACCAGCATCATCATCGAATTCCCCACTCGGAGACCTTTTCCAAAATTCATTTTACATAGGGGTCAACGTGGAGAACATTCTCTATGGTGAGCCTCCTCAAAGTCAAGGGGAAAGCATCTCAGGTCCCATGCAGGCATCGAGCTATTCCTCTACCTCGAGACAATGTGGATCTTCTTGACCTCTGGGAAAGCGCGCAAGAAATCTGATGGATTTTACGCCTTGTTCAGCAGCATCATGTTGTTCCTGGTGACCATCTGGGTAGCCAGCCAAGCATTGTTTGGCGAAAAAATGTGGATATTGGGAGTGTCCTATCCAGGAGGTCCTCAGCAATACTACAAGGAAAATATCTTTGTTTGGTATGCGGACTGGGGGACGACAGCGGTCATCTTGCTGCAGCTCATGACGGACGGCCTCATGGTAAGACATGCGCAGGGTGACCAGGATGTATACTCACGGGTTTTATGGATATCAGATCTACCGATGTTGGATTATTTGGAACAGCTATCGCACCATCGTCTTTCCTTCCATTTTATGGCTGATTAGCTTCGGTAGGTTCCCTCAGTGTTTCTTCGAAGTATTTCGATGACATGTTCACCAGCCTTGGGAACCATAGTTGACTGGGTCACCAGCTTGCCAGGAGACGACTACTTTGATGACACCACTATCCAATTTTGCATTGCATACTGCACCGTTGAGGTCGTCCTCCACATCACTTTGACGTGCATGATCTGCTACCGCATCGTGCAGCACGGCAGGAAAGTCAAAGAACAACTTGGCCATCAATACGCCTCGCTGTACTTTTCCATTGTCACGCTCTTCGTCGAGTCCGTGTTTCCGTACACAATCTCCGGCATTGCTTTCGTGGCCTCGTTGGTAATTGACAGCTCGACTTCGATAGCGTTCGTTTCGGTGTATGTCCTAATGATGGTACGTGGACGCCGGCACATCCGTTTGATATAAACGCTCACTGGCAATCGACCGACGTAGTGTATATCGTCGCAGATCTTAATCCTCCGCGTGATTATGAGGAGGGCAGTTGACAATCGAACGTTCAAGCAGCGGCACTCGACGGTCAAATTCAGTCCTGGCTCTGGCTTGGAAACGGCGCCACCACCGCTCGACACTACTGAAACGAAAGTACATCGACAAGTGGCATTGTCGGGTGCATCTCTCGGGGATGACGAAGTATAACACGCACATTAGATTCTGGATTATAATTTATCTTTACCTCATCATTCCATTTACTTTTTCCTTTGGCCTACAGCCTTCTCGCCTTCCCACTCCTTACTCGTTCATCCAATGACATCTTTACATTCCTGCAACAATGAAAAGATAGGCAGCCGTGCGCTAGTAGTAAATGCCGCTGCCAGTGGGTACGGGAAGCCCGTAAGTCAGTGCCGGTATACCGGGCCAGCATTCGAGTTGAAGGATGCGAGGTATAAATTTGCCTTGATCGTAAGGGCATGTACTACTAGTCAGCACCCAATTCACTACAAATTATCCTGTGCGTCCGACATTCAAGTTCATGCTTCATTATTCAAGTCTCCCTTACTTTCTGAACCCCTTACCTTGTGAAGATGCCACACACGCGCCTGCCTTGCACTCAGCCCACCCTTGTAGGCCATTGAACGAACAAAACTGGCCGTCTTTCCTTCTTACTATGTGGACCGTCATCACTCCACTGACACTCTAACAGTCTCCGAGCCCGACTTTGCCGAGTCTCGTAACTTACTAGTACCCACGCCGCTTTGTCGCGCTGAATCCCACATTCCAGCCGCATGAACCAGTCGTTACTACCTGTCAGTGATTAGTGACTCCGTCTGCCCAATGGATCGGCTGAAGCGGAAAGCATCTTCATTGAGGTGAGACTGAACTACCCCACGAGCTTGCAAGATCCTTATATGCGTCCGTCGACAAAAGGGTTGCCCTCATCACGGAATTTGTCCAGGGTGTCGGTGCTATCGAACTTCGTCATGTATTGTGGGATGGGTTCGGTGTCGCTCTCGACGACCTCGCGGTCAAACCTGATCAACTTATGAGCGAGACATTTGATTACAATAAACACGCCTGTTCGATAGTCACGGCGAGCGTCAATAGATCTGACCTCGTCGTACATCACACAGGCTCTCACATCATGTATTCGCTCGTGTGCCCCACGCTCGAGTTTGCAGGATACAGACCTATAATCGGATTCCGATGCCAGATGGAAACTATTGGCACCGGTTGTTCCGGAAGTGTCTGGTGGAACGCAGAGGATATAAAATGGATATCACCACTCAAATACTCACTTCTGTGTTTTCCATCCATAATCTAACGTGTCCGTCATCAAGCGTATCGCCCTCGTCACGGGATCTGCCCAAGGAATTGGTCGTGCGATTGCACTTCGTCTGGCAAGAGATGGCTTCGACATCGCACTCAATGATATCAAATCCAAACGGGACCAGTTGCGTGCAGAAGCTCGGTCGAAGAACGCTGGTGGTTCTCGGAGACGTGTCCGTCGAAGAAGAGATAAAAGGAATGGTGCGAGACACTGCCGGTGATCTCGGGGGTCTGGATGTTGTCAGTCATCAGTTCATCACTGCGCCCGGGTTTCTTCTGATTTGCGGTGCGCACCTTTTCCATAGGTGGGAGCAAGGGCGGGCATTTGTCGCCAACTTACATCTTTGGTCTCAAGTAAGGCTGTGCTCTCCTCCGCAGTTGAATTAGATAATGGGAGCCAGTCCCTTTTTGTGGCAGCACAACAGATGATCAAGTAAACAAGGGAATGGGGGGCCCATCATTGGCGCTAGTTCGACAGATAGTAGACGGAAAGAGAGGGCAAGCCTTATCTTCCGCATATAGCGCCAGCAAATTCGCAGTCAGAGATCTTACGCAAAGTGCTGGTAAGGGAAACGTATTTCCTCATTCGCTCGTAGTTGACTCCCAAGCCTCCTATGGCCAAATCAGCATCGGAACTGAGTAGAACGACATTACCGTCAATTCTTATGCGCCTGGCCACATTCCGACAGCATTGAGCAAGTGTCATAATGGTGTCTATCCCATGATCAAGCTAACCGAGGGTACAGGCGATGCACTCAAGGAAATCGTATGTTCAGATCCGGATATTCGAGAAATCCTTATTGCTGTGAGTTGACCAGTTTCACCCTGCAAGTCTGGAACTACGTCCCATGTCACCCGAAGGCCCAGACTCCACACAAGGGAGTCCTCGAGTATGAAGGCCGGACGGAGGATGTGGTAAGCCTCGTCAACTTTCTTGCATCGGACGAGGCCCGCTTGATAACTGGTAAGTGTTGTCTTGTAGCGGCGGTTTGAGCAAGCAGTTTGTTGTCGACAGAGGTATAGCTCTTTCATGATCTGGGTATCTGAAGGGAGTATACCGCGTAATCCACTAGGTATGAGAAGATTTCTTAGGCTATATCACCGTGTTGTAAGAGTACTAGTATTAATATTTTTGCTACTCATCCCCGCGATTGCACTGAACTATGGTTAGAATGTTCTGGGACCTCCCAGAATCCGTGAGGATACGATTGAAACCTGGTTAGGAAGCATATCAAAGGACTTGGAGGGACATCCACAGATGCATCGTGAGAGGGGACCAAAGAAATACGTGTATCACATCGTTTCCAGTCCTAGTGATAACGTCCTTTCCGTCAAATCAGCGACGGACTAAAACACTTTCGGACGTGAAATTACGCACGAAGATCATTTACACCTCGCCACTTGCGCCCCACCAAAATCCCTTGGTCCTCCAGAGAAGCCAAAGAACAAAGCAACCACCCACGATATACATTATGATGCGTGTCTGACGGACACCACCAGCACCAGCAAGACCAAAAGTTTGGGCAGCGCGGCGAGAGGAGTGGGAAAGCTGAACAGTAAAACTGGAGAAATAATTTCCCTATACAATATTTACGATACATGGAAACAGAAGATGGGAATAGGCAAACTCACGGTGTCGTCCAAAGTCAGGTTCTGGCGCTCTGCGTCATCATAAATGTCAGTGGTGACCTTGCGTAGCGTATCAGGAGGAAGTTCGCTGCTGATGGAAGACACATACACCTCGTAATGTTCTTATTTTCGAATGGAGTTCATCAAGGCGCTGGTCGTTTTGGATTTCGTATGTTGTCTGTGCTGACGATGACATGGAGGTACCAATGGGAAGAGCGTGGGAATCTTGGGATTTTGCCGCATTAACGGTTTCAAATTGGCCGGCTCTGA
This sequence comes from Royoungia palumana, assembly GCA_038089855.1. Lineage (NCBI taxonomy): Eukaryota > Fungi > Basidiomycota > Agaricomycetes > Boletales > Boletaceae > Royoungia > Royoungia palumana. The sequence continues at coordinate 13,299 of JBBPLQ010000730.1, forward strand.
CGTCCACAAGATGACTGACGATACCCGAGCCAATTCTTTTATCATTATGCAGTCGTGCGATAAAGGTCTTGGGCACCGCTGTGCCGAGCCCCCTGTGATTTCGAGCGAGGGCATGTACCTGGTCACCGTCCATTACAGAACCATCAGCCAGTGAGTCATTGTATGATTCTTCGTAGCCCTGGGTGATTTTGTTTCGGTGTCGAGTCGAACGATTGACTATCAGATCCATAACTGGGTTCGAAGTACTAGTAGCATGATTCATAACATCGCTCGAGACACGTTCCATTCAGACTTGTTGAGACATAACTGTCCCATGGCTCTTGCTCTGGTAACTGGGACAGGCTGAGCCAGTCTCAGCTTTCTGTTGAATGCTTTGATGTACGTTCAGCATGTTTGCGGTGAGCCTTGACTGCAATGCATGAATAAATCCTAAATCATATGCCTCCCAAACCTGCCGGAGAGGAGCGCGAAGCTACCCTTGATCGGGTGGATTTGGACGTTTGACGAACACGCAAGGTGTGTATTTTGACTCGTGCACGCCAGATTATCAGCCACTGTCGATTGTACTATAGCTTCCCCAGCCAAGTTCTGCACCCATAGCTACCTCCCATCCTGCCTTCCCAAGCCGTGATCACTTCGTTCATAGGTTTTCGACCACATGCTCTACGTTATGCCTTCCACAACTGGCATTTTCGTAAGGAACATTGGCACCGTCAGCCAACACAGCTTCTGGGCGGATTGTTATGGACAAGTCAAATGAATCACGATCCTAGGATAACAGAGCGCGAGAAAAAAGCGACTAGAAAATTTATTTTTTGTGGTTGTTCAATAGTATGTATCGCGGAGATGGCTTCGTTACCGAACAGGGGACAATCTTGTGAGTCAAAGGGAGCCTTTGATGCATCCCACAATTCTACACTACGACAGGAGGAATCTCATTGCACGCCGACGCTGTGAACACTCAGCAGATGGAGCGATATACAATGGGGGGCACTACAGGAGATGGACAGATGGCAGGATCAGTAAGAAACCGAGCATCCCGCATCTTGAAGGATGCGATGCGAAAATTTGGTGGGTAGATAGTTTGATGTAGTGAGGGTTTTCTGCCAGTGACCACGACAGATAAAAGCCGAAGCCTAAAATTGAGAAAGTCCGCGCCAATACTACGGATGGCCGTTGATCGTCGCGGACGGCTCATTCATTTATACAAAAAAGTGTGTTCGGACACTGCTCGGGGGAGTTCGGTCATTTGGAAAATGTATTGTTCGCCCATTCTGGGTGCCCAGTCCACCGCTCGGGGTTATATTTAAAAGGCGTCTCGAAGAGTACAGTAGCTATGCGGACGGACCAAGTACGTTTACGCAGGATCGCGCTTTCTTCTCTCCGACGAGGGGGGGCGATCACAAGTGCCTGGCAACGTTACCCCATCATCCCTAGGTCAGAATCAGAACCGGACTTATTCCCTTGGCACCGTGCGAGCAAGGCGGTAGAGGGATGACTTCATAGGCTGGTGTGTTGTGATTTGTGCGTTTACGGACTTACCTGTGTCTTAGATACGGCTGGACATGTGGCGCCGCCGGGCTGGGATATCGTGGGCAATAGGCCCGGCTCGTGCGCGTTATGCTGCTCTCGATTTTCTAAATCAGTCCTTTGCCAACGTCGCGCCTTGCGCACTCAGAGAATGTTAAATTGTGGAGGGTTTAATCATCTGGATCGCCAGTTGTATACCATCTTCCAAATACGCATGTCTAAATACAAGTGATGACGTGCAATATTAATAACGGAATTCGATGGAAACGAGCTGTAGGTGGTGAATGGACTTGTCGTCACGCCCAGATCAGCCTGAGCCTATCGGCATCTTTGATTAGAGAGTCGGCTTCTAGGGTCAATCCGTCGTGTCCGATAAAATACCTGGTTACGAGCCATCTGGACTTCTGAGCGCGGCGGTGGCACGACACCTACCCTGACTGT
>JBBPLQ010000731.1:0-15263 GCA_038089855.1 Royoungia palumana
ATTCTTATCCTGATACCACTGATATCATATTATTCATTTTCATATTGGATAATCATTCGCTATTCATACGTCATACCATGAGTCATCTTATATGACTCACTTACCGATCCTATCGGATACTTACTAAACATGTATGACAGATAATGCGATTCCATTACATACTCTTCTTCCTTATTAGGTAGAAGGACAAGACTGTGCACGGACCAGCCCAAATAGGTACATACAATACTGTACTGTATATAAGAGGAGAGCTCCTTCACACTCGCTCTCCTCAGTTAGAAATCTATCTTCTACTCTACTTCAATCACCCTTGCTTCGCCCAAAGTCTCCTCAAGTAAGCCTCTACTTGATTATACCTGCGCATACTTCTCCAAGAGAGGAAGTATCCTACGCATTAGCGTAGAGACAGAGAACCTACCAGTTCTTTACCCCTATCCTCAACCCCTGTCTTTATGCCATCTAATCCTATCTTATCTTATCAACAAGTCTTCATCCCTCAAGAACGCTATGTCGTTCCTCCCGCCTTTCACCCAGACTTGTTCTAGACTCTTCATACCTCATGCCAAACCTATGCTCGGTTCCTATTCCTATTGGCTGCCACAATACACAGCCTCATTATGTCGTACGATTCTTTTCCTCCAATCATATTAATACTTTCGCACAGCCTACATGGCACCACTTTCATTAACCAATCACGGTCATTCTAGATACTTCCTTTTATGATATAAAGTCTGGCACACCAGTTACACACAGACCAGGACACAAATAGACACAAACACTTTAGAGTAGTATATATACCTGAGCTGTACTTCAATAGTCCTCAGTTTAATCAATCTGAAGTTCCTACCATTCAAATCATCCTCTCAGAGTTGGTTGCTCTTGATATGACTACTAAACTTCATCCTTTCGATTTGGGTGTTGTTTCAGGAAGTATCCTACGGACTACTGTAGAGACAGAGAACTCCCCAGTTCTTTAGGTTATGAGCCCTGCTTAACTAAGCGGTTGGCATTTCTTTACACGTACCTTACATATTTCCCATCGCCACCTACCTTGGTTCAGCCATGGAGACTTTTGAAGCCATGTGTTTCATCCAGGTGATGTTTTGTTTGATTGAATCCTTTCAGATCGTTCTTACAACTCACCCAACCTATCAACAAGCATCCATCACGATTTATTGTGATGAGGACGCGATAGTCTCATACTTCGCATATTCGATGGATCCCCACATTCATCATTTTTCCCTCGATTATCAAATTTCGATCGCTAATCGACTTTATCATTGCTTTATAGGCTTTGACAACCTTTACTTTCCAAATATGGTTAGTCAGCCTCCGCCGAGAACTCCCTTGGTGAGATCCCCATTCCCATCGAACTCTATCTGTTACGATCACCTCCAATGCGATTCCATTTCCTACACTCTTCATGCCTATGAACCCAACACAGTCTTTCGACAAGACTTTCAACACCTCACCCTATGTCGTTCCTCTCCATACGTCCTTGAAGGACACATTCTAAATATAGACGCCTCATGCCAAACCTATGCTCGGGATTGATTCCTATTGGCTGCCACAATAGAAGCAGCATATATTTAAACAACCAATCAGATATGATCCTATGCACTTCCATTACATAGAAGCTCGATGCTTCTCTTCCATTCTCAAGGCAGTGCCTTATCTATGACTCACTCACAGTCATTCGTTATCATCCAATCATATAATAGATGCCAGACATCGTACCACAATCACTTATCCAATCACAGTCACTTACATAACATAAGTAGAATAGTATATAAACCCTCGATGTAGTAGCCACACTCTTTAGTTTTATCAACTTTGATTCTCTCCATTCAAAAGCCCCTCTAAGCTCAATCACTCTATTCCACTAAACATCATTCGCTTTTTGAGTGTTGTTTCACTATCACTCGAGAGCCTACCGCCTCGACAAGTGCTGCACCAGAACCTCCTGTTCTGAGATCTCCCCCACTTTGGCAAACTATTCAGCCGACTCTACCTGCAGCTTTTAACCCTACAAGATCTAGACGAAGGAATCGTCAGTCCAACCAATCGTCACCAGGACCCTTCCTTACTACCATCGAGCATGCCCACCTTACCTCAGAATCTGCACCTATCGAATCTGCAGAACTTCTGAGAGACTCATCTATTCCTTGCAGCACCAGGGAGTGTTATCGACACACCCTTAACTCGATTCAACCAATTCACAGACCCTGTCCGTTCTGTGATAACCACCTGTCCCTTGACAAAATTTGCTTTGGACTACATCCCTCTTCTACACACATCCATCATCGCATCGTATGATCAGAAGCAGGATTCCACCATGACTGGAATAACTTCGTCGACATACCTACTAATTGGAGTACCCTTGGCCGACCTATACATCATCGTGACCAAGAGAACCTACTTTTATATATCCGCCTAAACTGACTCCAACCTAACCAACAAATCAACGATAACTCTCCACCTGCTCCACCCTACAATGAACGCTTACCCTATGATTCCCGAATTCTATCAGAGGCTCGAAGAAATTCAAACCTCCCAAATATCGGAAATGAATCATCTGGAGATCATGACAGATCTAATTCCTCTAACACGTCCCCACAACCGATTCGAACGTGCCCATATATGGGAAGGAGAAACCGAAATCGTACCAATAGAAACAATGCCGGAACAACGAGCCATCTCGTTGAAGCTCCTTATGGACTCATAGAGTCTCCAGCATCGTACGTACCTCGAGAAAGCAGTTCACCTCATGCGGCTGGATCCAATTCGACCAGCCATCTTCCGGACCTTGAAACTGATGCCTCCTCCTAGGGAGAGACATTCTTTTAGATTCAACGGCAGAAAAGTTTATTTTTATAGAGCCGGTAATGTCCCACCATACCCAATCGGATACATACCTGCAAGTCGTATCTCAATTCCTGTTCGTCTTATGATGGCAGAGACCAACACACCTATGGGATCATCACTAGCCACCGGGTTCATGTTCCCAAACGAACCACTTAGCTCTGTATATGAAGGATTGGGCTGGGCCTTCCCTTCACCGTCTTACGACGAAACTTTACAAGCTTACTGCCACGATGTCGGTTTTGAAGTCCTCCGAAGAGATCACTTCCCTCCTCTTGATGAGGAAGACGATGTGAACACCCTACTTCTTGATTCGGTTTGTAACAATAATGTCCTTTCTGGGACATACCCTTCCTATTATGCGACACTTGGATACGAACCTCCTGCACCATTTCAACAATGGTACCACTCACGGATCAATAGCCTTCTCAGACGAGAATGGAAATCTGATCCCCTGAACTCAAAACATGTCGAAGTTCAGAGATATATGAAGGAAGGAAAGACGTATGCGGAAGCATGTCATCTTACCTATCCTCCTCCTAAAAGGAGAGCTGCAGAGGTATCAGAGGAAAAGACCAAATCTATCCTGTCTAAAAAGCATAGGATGTAAAGGAATTTTGTATTATAAAAATTGGGAATGGAGGCATTGATCAAAAACCAAGGGGGTTCGTCTATCTAAGTTCCTCATTACTAACAAATCAATTACAGCCATGACTCAACAACCATCCCAGCAAACTCTCCAGTTCCCCAAGGCCGACTCTTACAAGATTGAGTCTTACCAAATGAAAGACTTCGTCCTACTTACTGGAAAAGAAAACTACGCTGAATGGTCTATGAAGATTGAACACCTCCTCCTTACAGTCAATCAAGTGGATTGGTTGAAGCCGGCACACTATTCCCTTATCACCACTACTCATGCCGATATCCAAGATTGGAAGGACACCGATAATAAAGTCCTCGCCATCTTATGCTCAACCTCACATTATTCCTTAGCGAAAGAAGCTCCCAAAGATTGGGAAGAAGATGACATTCGAGCCACCACCACGATTGTTGCCCATAAACTCCTCGAGTCAAAAACGTTCAGATACTGGCATCACCTCCAAGAATGTTACGGTGCCAGAGGACTCACAGGACAGTATCTCAGTTTCTCTAAACTGATGAACCACCGGATCAGAGAACACAAAGCGGAGGAAGACCTCCAGAAAATCCAGTCCATGTTCCAAGAAATGGATGCCTGTGGGGGAAACCTCAACAGAGAAATGAAGGCGCTATTACTACTACACGCCATCCCTGACTCCATGAGCAACATACGCTCAACACTCATTCAAACCGCCTCCGACGATATTGATGTCTATGACATCGAATCCACCATCCTCGGAGAGATCGACCTAAGGAATACCTGCTCTCAAAATCACTCCCAACCACTCCATCACTGCATATCAGCCGTCACCTCCAACTCCTCTCAACCCTTGATTAATAGGACTGCCATAATACGGAACGGTCCTCCCAGGCAAAATACCTGGAGACCCCAACAACAACCACCGCAACCTCAAAGCAGTGGTCCGTCCCGCGGTAACAACCATAGAGGACGAGGAAAATCCTATAGGGGACGAGGAGGGAACAATGCCAGCGAATACTATGAACGAAGGAAACAAAAGAAAACGCCAAACGCCATTGCCAATACTGCAATAGGGTCCCTACCCCTGTCTGCAAGAATCGAAGAAGTCGGACCACAACCCGATGACTTCGAAGAACCTTCGTATATGGAGATGGATACCGGACAAGATTTCGACTCTACTATTGCAGAACCAGGACCAGGATGGGGAGATAGCGACATGCAGTCGTTCACATTCCCTACCATCTCACCTCAGTACTTTCGAGGCCGCAGTCTCTGAAACACCAGTACCAGAGATTGTAGAAACCAACACTGGTTGCAACAAGAAAAAGAAAAAGGAGAAAGGTAAAACGTTTGTACTTGGAGGATTAACTATGGGACAAACGCTACTTGGCACTTCTGCCAGAGACCTATTAGATGGTTTACCACCATCACCGCAGATGAGATACTCTGTGAGTAAAGCGTTAGCAATGGATCCTGATGATCCTATTCCCATATATACTGCATCTGGAGCAATCTTCTCTGGACCACCTCGTGTAGATGAACGAGAGATCCCTTTATCTTCCAACTACAATAAATGTATTTTTGGCTGTTATACCATCGGAAACACTGAGGGAAAACCACATCATTGGATGATGGACAGCGGTTGTACTGATCACATTTCCTCATATATGTCCGACTTCATTCATCTCGGACAAGAACAACGATCTGCCACCGTTGCTTCTGGATCAACAATATCTATGTATGGTCCCGGGAAAGTGATCTTATCACCGAATAACCTACCACAGATGATTTTAGAAGACGTCTGGTATGCCCCTCATGCCTCCTACCGACTTTTATCTATCCCCTCTCTTACTATGAAGGGATATAAATGCTCTATTACAAATGGATGAACACACGTCTGGAACGCTGATGGATCTTTGGTAATACAGGCATCGGCCTTATTTCCACAAGAAAACAACCTACATTGGTTTCAGTCATCTTCGATTAAACCATCGGTTGTGACATCAGTTCAATTATTACCTGATTCCATCACCCTTTGGCATTTACGCCTTGGACATCCCTCGAAGAACAACCTTCGACAACTTCGAAAGAATACATCTGGTGCTCCTCACCTTCCTGATATGACATTACCACCCTGCAAAGGATGCGCAGAAGGAAAAATGGCTAATCAGCCTTTTCCCCCTTCTAACAAGTGTTCAACTCGACCGCTTACCCTTGTACATACCGACCTTGTTGGTCCAATGCCCAAGGAGTCTCGAACCAGGAAGAGATATATCCTCACTCTCATCGACGATTTTTCCAGTTACGCCATTTTGTCTTTTCTTCAAGACAAGTCCGAGACCTGTGCACAACTGGTTACGATGTTTTCCTTCTTGGAAACACAATCCGGACTCACTATCACCTCTGTACGTTCAGACCGAGGAGGGGAATTTATGGGACAGAATGTCAAAACGTTCTTCTCATCCAGAGGTATCAAACATGAAACCTCCGTCCCACACACTCCACAGCAAAACGGTCATGCAGAGAGATTCAATCAAACTATACTCGAGAAAGCGAATGCAATGCGCCATCATGCATGTCTACCAGACATCTTTTGGCAAGATGCCATAGAGACCTCCCTTCATATATATAACCGACAACCTATGCGTTGTCTCAACTGGAAAACTCCCGTTGAATGCTTTGAGCAAAAGAAACCAGATATTTCCTACTTCCGAATCTTTGGTTGTACTGCTTATGTCTTTATTCTATCAGAGATGTGTAAAGACAAGCTTGCACCAAAAGCCGAGGAAATGACGTTCATTGGTTATGAACCTAATACCAAAGGATATCGCTTCTGGTCCCAAACCAGACATAGGATGTTCATCGCCTCACATGCCATCTTCGATGAGTCACGGTTCTTATCATGTTCCAGAAAGAGTAAAGACAGACAAGACCTATCAATACCAACTGCAAACGACCTTCCCATACAAACAGGGGACGATCTACCGGAATCGCCACCCCCTAACTGATATATAAATGTCGATCCACGAAATTTCGACACTAGATCAACCCTGACAATAATACGTCTACATCGTCGAGATCATCATGGCAGACTACTCCCAAATCCCATCAACCTGCTCCTCCTTCTCCCAAAACGGAAACTTCCTTACTATCTCTTGGATCAGAACTATTCGATTTATCTCATCCAAGCAGAAGCAAAGAAAAAGGACGAGCAGATTCACCTGATTCATCACCGTTACACTTCCCATCATCACCTCCTGAAACAAACAATTATCGTTCACCCAATGTTTGATCTCCATCACCCCAACCTGGACCTTCCAACTGGAAGAGACCTATACAACCAGGAAGATTCAGAGACAAACAAAATGAATGGAGAGATATAGATGATATGCCACAGCACAAACACTATCATCTCCCTGATTATGAATATCAGGAGATATGACCTCTTAGACCTGCAGATTGGCAATCACCGATACAGCAGAGAGAACCTCTAACTGAATTCAGGACACTGCCTCACCAGCACCATCCTACCTTCAGACAGCGAGCTAATATCAGAGCACCTGTTGAAGAGAGACGATCCACTAGGATCAGAATTCCACGAGTGATGCCAGATAATGCATATGGTCAAAGACCACCTCTCGAAATTGAGAGAGATATCCAAAGAGGTCAGGAAGTAATTCAGGAAGAGCCAATGCAACAAGACGTTGCTGAAGCTCAAACTGATGAACCAATGGGAGAGATGTACTCTAACCAATGGTTGAGACATCATTTCGCACAAGCTATCACGATCACTACACCAAAACACTATCGTGATATCCTCAAGCTATCTGACTCAGATCAGAAAGCATGGAGAGACGCCATGAATGATGAATATAAATCTCTCTTAGACCGAAATGTCTGGAAACTAGTTGATCTGCCAAAAGGTCGCAAACCCATCCAGGGAAGATGGGTATTTGCAGTCAAAAGCGATGGCAGAAAGAAAGCCCGCTTCGTTGCAAAAGGCTTTACACAAGTCTTCGGTATCGATTATGAAGAAACCTTTTCACCAGTTACCAGGTTTGAAACTGTTCGTCTACTCCTTGCTACAGCAGCATTGGAAGATTGGGAACTTGAAGCCCTTGACGTAAAAACCGCCTATTTATTTGGCGAGTTAGACGAAGAGATCTACATGGTTCAACCTGAAGCTTTCATCAAGAAAGGTCAAGAGACTAAAGTTTGTCGATTGATCAAGTCCATCTATGGACTTAAACAATCCGCGTTGCAATGGAACAAACAATTGCACGCTTCCCTGGTAAAGTTCAGTTTTACTCGAACACATGCTGATCCAGGAGTATACTATAAATTTATCAGCAAAGACATCATTGTCCTCGTCTTTTATGTTGACGACGCTCTTTTTATGGGTAGCAATCGACCCCTAGTCCTCAAACATAAACAAGAATTCATGAAACATTGGGAATCAAGAGATCTTGGACAAGCTCAAGAGTACCTAGGAATGCGAATCACTCGAGATCGAAAGAAAAGAACTATTCATCTCAACCAGTGTACCTATGCCAAGAAGGTCACTGAGAGGTTTGGACAAACAAACTCTAAACCTGTTAATACACCACTTCCTACCAGATATAATCCGAGACCCAACGATAAACAAGGAGACCCAAATCTCCAAAGTCGTTATCAATCAGTCATAGGTTCTCTTCTATACATCATGCTAGGAACCAGACCTGATCTTGCCTACGCTGTGATCAAAATGTCACAATTCTCTGCGAACCCCTCCGAGGAACATTTGCAGAAGGCGATAGATATCATTCGCTATCTAGCAACAACCACTGATCTCTGTATCACCTACAAATCAGATGGGCCTATGAATGGCATAATCGCTTACAGTGACATGGACTGGGCAGGAGATATCGAAACATCCAGATCAACAACTGGATATTCGGTATATTTAGCCAACGGGATTGTATCTTGGCTTTCAAAATGACAAAAGAGAGTAAGACTTTCATCCACGGAAGCAGAATATTGTGGCATGACTGAATGCTGCAAACAACTGCAATGGATTCGAAACCTATTTGAAGAACTAACCATCGTTCTTCCCCCTGTCCCACTATGTGTGCATAATCAGGGAGCAATGTTTCTTGCCTCGAATCCTGCTCAAGAAGGCAGAACTAAACACATCCGGATACCAGAACATTATATCCGAGAAGCTGTAGAATTGGGTGAAGTGGAACTCTTCTATGTTCCTACTAATCAACAATTCTCAGATATCTTTACCAAAAACCTTGGAAAGATAGCCTTTGAGCGTGAACGACAAAGTCTCACCTTATCTCCTTATTCATGAATCCAATATTTCAAATGAGGAAGAGTGTCGAATATCAAGTGGTATTTCCTATTCAGATATTCTTATCCTGATACCACTGATATTATATTATTCATTTTCATATTGGATAATCTTTTGCCATTCATACGTCATACTATGAGTCATCTTATATGACTCACTTACCGATCCTATCGGATACTACTAATCATGTATGACAGATAAGTGCGATTCCATTGCATACTCTTCTTCCTTATTAGGTAGAAAGACAGGACTGTGCACGGACCAGTCCAAATACATACATACAATCCTGTATGGTATATAAGAGGAGAGCTCTTTCATACTCGCTCTCCTCAGTTAGAAATCTACTCTCTACTCCACTCAATCACTCTTGCTTCGCTCCAAAGTCTCCTCAAGTAAGTCTCTACTTGATTATACCTGCGCATACTTCTCCAAGAGAGGAAGTATCCTACACTCCTGCGTAGAGACAGAGAACCTACCAGTTCTTTAGGTTATGAGCCCTGCTTAACTAAGCGGCTGGCATATTCTTTACGCGTACCTTATTCCCTTCGCCACCTACCTTGGTTCAGCCATGGAGACTTTCGAAGCCATGTGTTTCGTACAGGTGATGTTTTGTTTGATCGAATCCTTTAGGATCGTTCTTACAACTCACCCAACTTATCAACGAGCATCCGTCACGATTTACTGTGATGAGGACACGATAGTTTCATACTTCGCATATTCATTTGAACCCCATATTCGTCATTTCTCTCTCGATTATCGAATTACAGTTGCTAATCGACTTTATCATTGCTTTATAGGCTTTGACAACCTTTATTTTCCAAACACGGTTAGTCAGCCTCCGCTGAGAACTCCCTTGGCGAGATCCCCATTCCCATCGACTTCTACCTCTCGAGAGCCTTCTGCCTCGACAAGCGCTGCACCAGAACCTCCCGTTCTGAGAACTCCCCCGATTCGAGAGTCTATCCAACCGACTCTACCTGCAGCCTTTAATCCCACAAGATCTAGACGAAGGAATCGTCGTTCCAACCAATCGTCACCAGGACCCTTCCTTACTACCATCGAGCGTGCTCGCCTTACCTCAGAATCTGCACCAGTCGAATCCGCAGAACTTCTGAGAGATTCATCTATTCCTTGCGGCACGAGAGAGTGTTATAGACGCACCCTCAATTCGATTCAACCGATTCACAGACCCTGTCCATTCTGTGACAATCACCTGTCCCTTGACGAAATTTGCTTCGGACTAAATCCTTCGTCCACTCACATCCACCATCGCATCATACGATCGGAAGCAGGATTCCATCATAATTGGAACAACTTCGTTGATATACCTACCAATTGGAGTACCCTTGGCTGACCAATCCATCATCGCGACCAAGAGAATCTATTGGCTTATATTCGCCTAAACTGACTCCAACCAAACCAACAGATCGACGACGAATCTCCACCTGCACCACCCTACGATGAACGCTTACCCTATGATTCCCGAATTCTATCAGAGGCTCGAAGAAATTCAAACCTCACAAATATCGGAAGCGAATCATTTGGAAATAATGACAGACCTTCTTCCTCTCAATCGTCCCCACGACCGATTCGAACGCGCCCACATATGGGAAGGAGAAACCAAAATCGTATCAATCGAAACAACGCCGGAACAACGAGCAATCTCATTGAAGCTCCTTATGGACTCACAGAGTCTCCGGCATCGCTCGTACCTCGAGAAAGCAGTTCACCTCACACGGCTGGATCCAATTCGACCAGCCATCTTCCGAACCTTGAAACCGATGCCTCCTCCTAGGGAGAGACATTCATTTAGACACAACGGCAGAAAGGTTTATTTTTACAGAGCCGGTAATGTCCCACCATACCCAATCGGATACATCCCCGCTAGTTGTATCTCGATTCCTGTTCGTCTTACGACGGCAGAGACCAACACACCAATGGGATCATCACTTGCCACCGGGTTCATGTTTCCGAATGAACCACTTAGCTCTGTATATGAAGGGATGGGCTGGGCCTTTCCTTCACCATCTTATGATGAAACCACTCAAGCCTACTGTCACGATGCCGGTTTCGAAGTTCTCCGGAGAGACCATTTCCCTCCTCTTGACGAGGAAGAAGACATTAATCTACTACTTCTCGATTCGGTTTGTAACAACAACGTCCTTTTTGGGACATACCCTTCCTACTACGCGACGCTTGGATTCGAACCTCCTGCACCATTTCAACAATGGTACCACTCAAGGATCAATTCCCTTCTCAGACGAGAATGGAAAAACGATCCCCTGAACTCGAAACACGTCGAAGTTCAGAGATATATGAAGGAAGGAAAGACATATGCGGAAGCATGTCATCTAACCTATCCTCCTCCTAAAAGGAGAGCTGCAGAGGTATCGGAGGAAAAGACTAAGTCTATTCTGTCTAAAAAGCGTAGGATGTAATCTGATCTTGTACTATAATTATCTGGGAATGGAGGCATTGATCGAAAAAAGGGGGTTCATCCATTTAAGTTCCTCATTACTAACAAATCAATTACAGTCATGACTCAACAACCATCACAGCAAACTCTCCAGTTCCCCAAAGCCGACTCTTACAAGATCGAGTCCTATCAAATGAAGGACTTTGTACTCCTCACTGGAAAAGAGAATTATGCTGAATGGTCAATGCGTATAGAACACCTCCTCCTTACCGTCAATCAAGCGGATTGGTTGAAACCGGCGCACTATTCCCTTATCACTACCACTCACGCCGACATCCAGGACTGGAAGGACGCCGATAACAAAGTCCTCGCCATCCTATGTTCAACCTCACATTATTCCTTAGCGAAAGAAGCTCCCAAAGATTGGGAAGAAGATGATATCCGAGCTACCACCACCATCGTCGCTCACAAACTCCTCGAGTCAAAAACTTTTAGATACTGGCACCACCTTCAAGAACGTTATGGCGCCAGAGGACTCGCAGGAAGGTATCTCAGTTTTTCCAAACTGATGAACCATCGGATCAGGGAACACAAAGCGGAGGAAGACCTCCAGAAAATCCAGTCCATGTTCCAAGAAATGGACGCCTGTGGGGGAAACCTCAACAGAGAAATGAAGGCGCTATTGCTCCTTCACGCCATCCCTGATTCAATGAGCAACATACGCTCGACACTCATCCAAACTGCCTCCGACGATATCGATGTCTACGACATCGAATCAACTATACTCGGAGAGATAGACCTAAGGAATACCCGCTCTCGAAATCACTCCCGACCACTCCATCATCACATATCCGCCGTCGCATCCACCTCCTCTCAACCCTCAATTAATAGGACCACCGTAATACGGAACGGCCCTCCCAGGCAAAATGCCTGGAGACCCCAACAACAACAACCACCGCAACCTCAAAGCAGTGGTCCGTCCCGTGGAAACAACCGCAGGGGACGAGGAAAACCTTATAGGGGACGAGGAGGGAATAACGCCAGCGAACACTACGAACGAAGGAAACAAAAGAAAACAGCAAACGCTGTTGCAAATACTGCAATAGGGTCTATCCCCCTTTCTGCGAGAATCGAAGAAGTCGAACCGCAACCCGACGACTTCGAAGAACCTTCGTACCTGGAGATGGACACCAGTCAAGATTTCGACTCTACTGTTGCCGAACCAGGATGGGGAGACAGCGATATGCAGTCATTCTCCTATCCCACCATCTCGCCTCAGTACTTTCGAGGCCGCAGTCTCTGAGACACCAGGATCAGAGATTGCAGAAATATCCACTGGTCGCAACAAGAAAAAGAAAAAGGAGAAAGGTAAAAAGTTTGTACTTGGAGGATTAACTATGGGACAAACGCTTCCTGGTACTTCTGCCAGAGAATTAATAGAAGGTTTACCACCTTCACCGTGGATGAGATACTCTGCGAGTAAAGCGTTAGCTACGGATCCTGACGATCCTATCCCCATATATACTGCGTCTGGAGCAATCTTCTCTGGACCACCTCGCATAGATGAACGAGAGATCCCACTATCCTCCAATTATAATAAACGCATTTTTGGCTGTTATACCGTCGGAAACGCTGAGGGAAAACCACATCACTGGATGATGGATAGCGGTTGTACAGATCACATTTCCCCTTATATGTCCGACTTCATTCATCTCGGACAGGAACAACGATCAGCCACAGTTGCTTCCGGATCAGCAATATCAATGTATGGTCCAGGAAAAGTAATCTTATCGCCCAACAAACTACCACAGACGATCTTAGATGACGTCTGGTATGCCCCTCACACTTCCTACCGACTTCTATCTATCCCCTCTCTTACGATGAAGGGATATAAATGCTCAATCACAAATGGACAAACACAAGTCTGGAACGCTGACGGTTCTTTGGTAATACAGGCCTCTGCCTTATTTCCACAAGAAAACAACCTACACTGGTTTCAGTCGCCTTCGATTAAACCATCAGTTGTAACCTCAGTTCAATTATTACCTGATTCCGTCACTCTTTGGCACCTTCGCCTTGGACATCCATCTCAGAATGCTCTTCGATACCTTCGGAAGAACACATCTGGTGCTCCTCACCTTCCTGATATGAAATTACTGCCTTGCAAAGGCTGTGCAGAAGGGAAAATGGCAAATCAACCGTTTCCCCCATCTGACAAACGTTCCACTCGAGCGCTTGCCCTTGTACACACTGACCTCATTGGTCCTATGCCCAAGGAGTCTAGATCTAGGAAGAGATATATTCTCACTCTTATCGATGATTATTCCGGTTACGCAGTTTTGTCTTTTCTTCGAGACAAGTCCGAGACCTGTGCTCAACTGGTTACTATGTTTTCCTTCTTGGAAACACAATCCGGACACACTATTACCTCTGTACGTTCAGACCGAGGAGGGGAATTTATGGGACAGAATGTCAAAACGTTCTTCTCATCCAGAGGTATCAAACATGAAACCTCCGTCCCACATACTCCACAACAAAATGGTCATGCAGAGAGGTTCAATAGAACTTTACTCGAGAAAGCAAATGCGATATGCCATCATGCATGTCTACCTGACATCTTTTGGCAAGACGCCATAGAGACCTCCCTTCATATATATAATCGACAACCTATGCGTCATCTCAACTGGAAAACACCCATCGAATACTTTGAGAAAAAGAAACCAGATATTTCCTACTTTTGAATCTTTGGTTGTACAGCTTATGTCTTTATTCTGTCAGAGATGTGTAAAGACAAGCTAGCACCAAAAGCTGAAGAAATGACGTTCATTGGTTACGAACCTCATACCAAGGGATACCGCTTCTGGTCTCAAACCAGACATCGGATGTTCATCGCCTTACACGCCATCTTCGATGAGTCACAGTTCTTATCATGTTCCAGAAAGAGTAAAGACAGACAAGACCTGTCGATACCAACTGCAAACGACCTTCCCATACAAACAGGGGACGAAATACCGGAACCGTTACCCCCTAACCAATGTATATAAATGTCGATCCACGAAACTTCGACAATAGATCAACCCCCGACGATAACACGTCTACATCGTCGAGATCATCATGGCATACTACTCCCAAATCCTCCAAATCTGCTCCTCCTTCTCCCAAATCCGAAACATCCTTACCATCTCTCGGATCAGAACTGTTTGACCTATCTCACCCAAGCAGAAGTAAAGGCAAAGGACATGCAGATTCACCTCATTCATCGCCCCTACACTTCCCATCATCATCTCCTGAACCGGATGATCATCATCCACCTACTGTTCGATCTCCATCACCCCAACCTGGACCTTCCAATAGGAAGAGACCAATACAACCAGGAAGGTTCAGAGATGAACAGAATGAATGGAGAGATAT
This sequence comes from Royoungia palumana, assembly GCA_038089855.1. Taxonomy (NCBI): domain Eukaryota; kingdom Fungi; phylum Basidiomycota; class Agaricomycetes; order Boletales; family Boletaceae; genus Royoungia; species Royoungia palumana. The sequence continues at coordinate 14,644 of JBBPLQ010000731.1, forward strand.
AGATGATATGCCACAACATAAATGCTATCATCTCCCTGATTATGAATATCAGGAGACACAACCTCTTAGACCCGCAGACTGGCAATCACCGATACAGCAGAGAGAACCTCTAGCCGAATTCAGGGCACTACCTCACCAACACCGCCCTACCTTCAGACAGCAAGCCAATATAAGAGCACCTGTCGAAGAGAGACAATCCACTAGGATCAGAATTCCATGAGTAATGCCAGATAACGCATACGGTCAAAGACCACCTCTCGAAATCGAGAGAGACATTCAAAGAGGTCAGGAAGTGATTCAGGAAGAGCCAATGCAACAAGATGTTGTTGTTGCTCAAGACGATGAACCAATGGGAGAGATGTACTCAAACCAATGGTTGAGACATCATTTTTTACAAGCTATCACGATTACAACACCAAAACATTATCGTGATATCCTCAAGCTATCTGAATCAGATCAGAAAGCATGGAGAGACGCCATGAATGATGAATATAAATCTCTCTTAGACCGAAATGTCTGGAAACTAGTTGATCTACCTAAAGGTCGCAAACCCGTCCAGGGAAGATGGGTATTTGCAGTCAAAAGCGATGGCAGAAAGAAAGCCCGCTTCGTTGCAAAAG
>JBBPLQ010000732.1:0-15142 GCA_038089855.1 Royoungia palumana
GACAATGAATAAACTTAATAATAACATACCCCCCTCACTTCGGGAGGAGTCCAAGAGCTGAATGAAGTTTAATGAATGCAGGGCATGGTAATGCTTTCATAAGAATGTCTGCAATATTGAGATGAGACGGTACCCAAGAGAAAGTGAAAGAGCTCATAACAAGGACAATCTGCAATGCCAAATGATTGTCAAAGGCGACGGATACAATGGGATATCCTCAAACACTACAGGAATGAGCACCATATTGAAACAAGTGCACCATGTTGAGATACTGGTCACCAGAAAGGAGGGAAGTGTCATGATCCATTCCATCAACCAACTCCTTAACTCCAATGTCCTACTCTGCTGCTTACTCCGACGATTCGTCACACTCTGATGTCCATCACTCCACTACTCCGTCACACCCATCACACTCCAATGCTCCAATGCTCTGTTACTTTCCTTCACTCTGTCCTCTGTGTCTTCATTATAGTTCACATTCTATTTCATTCTTGTCATGTAAAACCTCTGTCCCTAGTTACCTCCGACCCTGCCCCTGCAAGTACATCCTCCATCTCCATTCTCCATTTTATGTACCTTGTACATTCTCTGTTGACCCTTGTCCATTCTCCACCTCCAACCCTTACTCCAACCCTTCTGACTCCAACCCCAACCTTCTGACCCCAGACCTATTTCATCTAGTTACGTCCTCAGACCTCTGTATATAAGTCCAAGCTTTGTCATAGATACATTAGCTTGAATATCAACTTAGACTTCCCCAGCACTCCTCTCTTGTCTTGTTCCACTCTGGGTTCACCCTTTCAACCCACTCCATCCTCTTTGTCCTCTGAAATCTGGGACCACCGATAAGGACAGTAAGGGCACAGCACTCCACTCTGAGTCGCTGAAGCCAAAGTCCCGAACCCCTCACACAACTCCGGAGTTAGATCTGGAGTTGACCGGAGTTGTCATTGGAATTCTGACATAGCCTTAATAGGAAGGCAAAGTCGAGAGATGTCAACAGCTAATCACAGCATTGAAACATGTCGAACTGATTGTGTAGGAATATACTACAAGGTGTAAGTATCATGTACAGTATGAGTAGACAGGATCTCACCTCAGTGCTGGACAGAGTCCAAGACTGAGATGCAGATGCACATTGAGATGCAATATAACTATCATGATTATGTAATATGGATGTAACTGAGCTGTTTGCATAGTCTATATGAAATACAACAACACTCCCCCTCAAATGAGAGGGTACAAGCTGAGTTCCTGTGCAAAATATTTAGCTTTAATGCTTGGTAAGGCTTTTGTAAGAGTATCTGCAATCATGTCTCCAGTAGGACCATAAATGAAATGAATAGAACCTGCTTCAACATTGAAACAAATAAAATAATACCGAATGTCAATATGCTTCGTGTGTGTGTGATAACTGCTGTCCTTTGTCAACACGATGGCAGATTGATTGTTGCCATAGAGAGTCGTAGTGTTAAGACCGGGTCAACTCCGGTCAACTCCGGTGACTCCGGAGTTATGCGCACGTGTAGGACCTTGGCTTCAGTGACTCGGAGCGGAGCGCTGCACCCTTGCCTGGGTCTCGGAGGTGGTCCAGATTTCGGAGGAACAGAGGTTCAGACTTAAACGTTGACTGGCAACGAAGTCGAGTTGGAGTGGATGAGCGAAGCTCGAGTCGGAGGTCAGAAGAGGAGTTGAATCTAAGTTGATATTCGAACTGAAGAGTTACGACGAATACATGCGGGTTTATATACGGAGTAGGACTTGGAGTCTATAGGACAAGAACGGAGGAGGTCATAACACGAACGGGACGGTAAGGTTCGGAAGGGTCAACGGAGTCGGAGAATGGACCTAAGTAACGGAACGGCGGAATGAAGGGTTGTGCACTCAAGCGAGTCGCAGGGACAAAGGTAACTAGGGTCTAAATCAAATACAGGGTGAATCGTATATAGGAACGGAGAATGGAGAAGCGGAGTACAAGTCTGAGAGTCAGAATTGCATACTTAACGAAATGTCAGTCGAAACCCACGGAGTTACGTCCGGAGTTACATCGGAGATCGGACTTGCGGATTGGGATATGACACGTAGGATGTGAGAGTGGACGAAATATTTTGCCAATAAGATAACGGAGCCAAAGAGCTTCATTGGCAGCATGGGTGGCTGCAACATACTTGGATTTGGCCATGGACAGTGTGACGAGCTCTTGTTTCTTTGAGCCCCAAAGTATTGCCCCTCCATTGATGAGGAAAGCAAATCTTGTGATCGCTTGATGATGTTCCTGAGTTGCCCCATCCATGTCCATGTAACCGACAAGCCCACCAGTTTTGGTCCCAAAGGTGAGCACAAGAGACTTTGTACCCACCAAGTAGCGGTAGATCCATTTTACAGCCTCCCAATGATCCCAACTGGGGTTCACATTGAATTGAGAGATGAAGGATGTGGCGAAGGAAATATCTGGTCAAGTACCAGTAGCAAGATGTATTAACGAGCCAACAGCCTCCCGATAAGGAATGCTGTGCATCTGTGCGATCTCACTTGTGGTCCTTGGTGACTGTGTTTCGGATAATTGGACATGTGGGTTGAGGGGTGTGGAGACTGGTTTGTTGTCAGCAAAGTTATACTTAGTAAGAATAGCGATGATGTATGGTTCTTGGAAGAGAGAGATAGTACATGCAGTATGATCCTGCATTACCTTCATCCCTAATAGCCAACTGATGGGTCCCAAGTCTGTGATCTGGAATCGCGAGCCGATTTTGTCCTTGAACAGTTTGATAAGCTTGGATGAGCTTCCAGTCATTGTGTAGTCATTAACATGTGATGCAAGGATGAGGATGTGTTCTGCGATCTGTGCAATGAACACTCCCCAGTCTGCTTCCATGCGTGTGAAACTGAGTTCGCCAAGAGTACTGGATAGACGTTGATACCACTTCAGCGCCCCTTGTTTCAACCCATAAAGAGTGACACGAAGACATGCAACAAGGTTTCGACCTCCTTTATTGAAACCTGGGGGTAGCTCCATATAGATTATTTTGTCGTCGTCTAGTTTGCCATTGAGAAAAGCACTATGGAAATCAAATATGTCAATATCCCAGTCATGGCATGCAGCAATGGCCAAAATGAGGTGGAGGGATGCAAGTCGTGCAACCAGTGCATATGTCTCATGGTAATAGACGCCGTATTGCTGTGTGAACCTGTGTGCTACCAAATGTGCCTTGTATTTGTCGATTTCGCCTGCAGCGTTCTTCTTGATTTTGAAGACCCACTTGCAGCTTACAACGTTGACGTCCTTTGGGCATTTGACTCTGTTCCATGTGTGTGCATCAGCAAGGCTTTTCAGTTTGGTGTTGATAGCATCATCCCACTTAGCCCAATCTGGTCATGTTCTAGCCTCATCGATGGTTGATGGTTCTAGGCCTTCAGCGTCCGCATGACTGCTCAATAGTGCAAACACTATGTCGGCATCGTCCAGCTCCCATGCTGTGGCCCCTGTGGCATTGCCCTTAGCTCTCTCAGGACTACCTTCAACATTCCCAACTGCCGGCTGTATCCCATGAGGGAGTAATGGATCCCTTCCATGCCCATTGTGAGTCCCCTCTCCACTGTGTAAAGCATGGATATATGGTGACTTGGTGCACTGATGATTTGAACGCCATGGTTGAACTCCAGGGTCCTCAAAATCATCTCCAAGATGGTCTTGTCGTAGACCTTCAAGCAATGCATGGGAAGGAGGGTTCGGAGCTGCTGGTGCATGTACTGCTGATTCAACCGGCACTGTCAACTGATTGTTGTGGGGTGTAGTCCCAGTTGTTTCATCAAGATGACTTGAGACATTTGAAGTACTCCCCCCATCCTTCTGGAAGGTAATGTTGCGTTCAACAATGACAATGTGACAATCAGGTAGCTAAACCCGGTGAGCAGTCGATTCAGCATCATATCCTACCCAGTGACCCTCCTTAGCATGGTCATCTAGCTTGGATCTGGTGCGATCCAGTACCCAGCATTTGGTGCCCCATGCTGGGAGATCCCCTAGGTTGGGCTTTTTCCTGTACAACATTTTGTACAGCGTCTTGCCATCTAGTGCTTGGGTAGCTGATCTGTTCTTAACCCAGACAACTGCTTCACCCCACAATGTCTTTGGGAGTCCACTCGCATACAAGACTGTCCGGACGTGCTCAACAAGAGTCCAATTCAGTTGCTCAGCAACACCATTGTGCTTTGGCATATTGTGGGTGGTGAGCTTGCATTCTGTTCCAGTGCACTTCAAATGGCTGCTGAACTCGTTGGATAGATACTCCCCCCCATGGTCAGAACGAAGACGTTTGATGGGCATGTCATGCTGTGCTTTCAACCAGGATTCAAAGTCCAGGTAAGCTGAGAATGTGTCTGATTTTGTGAACATCAGGCTGACTCGAGTGTAGCACATGTGGTCATCAGTAAACGAGCTGTAGTATCCATGTTTCCCAGGTGTCAGGACAGGAGATGGTCCCCAAACATCAGTATGGACCTTGTCACCAAGTTTTGCTGTCCTTTGTGGCTTGTGAACGGTGCCAATAGGTTTTCAAATGGCCTTTCCATACTTGCATGCAGTGCATTGCCCCATCTCAGCTCGAGTAGGGTCCAGGGTAACACCAGTGATCATCCCTTTTGCCAACATATCGCGGATAGTTGCAATACCAATGTGCGACAGGCGAGCATGAAGATCCTCCATGGAGATCAGTTTGTCTCCCTTTGCTGCTGCTGCAGTAGGGACTGAGTAGGTATTTTGTGTTCAATATAAGCCGTTCGTAAGGTGAACCTGACCAAGAAGTTGGTGCTGTGGGTTGAAGATCTGGCAGAGATCTCCATCAAAGACAGCACAACAACCAGTGCTTGCCAGACGACCTATGAATACCAGTGTGATGTGCATACTAGGAGCATACAAGACATCCTTCAACAGGATATGTGAATAAGTGTTGCCATTAGGAAGATAAATGGGTAGATCTCCTCGACCAATGGCATGGAAGGTTCCATTGTCTGCCCCTTGAATAGGCCTAGGTGGAATAGTGATGAAGTTAATGAAACATTCACGGGAGGGGGACAGGTGCTGTGAGGCACTGCTATTGTATAGTTCAGGAACATTTCCTGTATCAGTGCGGGCCAGGTAGGAGCATTCAATTGCGTCCATTGTCATCCATGCGCCATCAGGTTGATCTGCAGTATGCGCTGAAGTGGAACCCTTCGACTCCTTAGAGTCCTTCTCCTTGGGCTTCTTGCCACAGGATTTCCAACCCTTCGGACCTTGGCCAGCTTTTCCACCACCTTCCTCCCAGCACTTGTTGGTCTTGTGTCCAGTCCATCCACAGTTATGACAGGCACCTTTGAACTTCTTTCACTGACCCTTCCAGTTTTTAGATGTGTCAGTGCCAATGGCTGCATCATCTCATGTCGCTTTGCCCTTGGATTTCCCACCGTCCTGCAAGGTAATCCAATCATACTCTTCGACCATGATATCCATTAAGTCATTGGGACTGATGGTTTTCTGGTTTAGACGCATTGTGGCCAAAATAGAGGCTAGTCCAGGGTTATAGGAACATGGAAGAGACGCATATATGATGTTAAAGAGGTCGTCGTCAGAGACTGATCATCCAATACAGGTCAGTTCTTCGCATAGACTGACAATCTTGTCTATATGCGCACGTGCATCCCCTCCTTCCTTTAACTTGATCTCACCCAGTTGATGTTGCAGTTCTGCGCCAACCACAATAGAACGTTGCTTGAAACGAGCGCTGAGTGTGGTGAAGAACTCGTGGGTGCTGGCTTTCTTGGTGATGTGGACAAAGAGGGAATTGAGGATTGTATTAGCGATGACGTGGCAGACCTTTTCGTCCTTTTCAATCCAGGTCTGTAGGGCTGCTGTATACTCAGTGACTGCTTTGATCTCATCAGAAGTTGTCACCATCTATCCAACCAACTGTCCAGTCACAGGATCTATGGGTTTTGTCATCGTGCCATCAAGGTACCCACTAAGTCCTCGACTGGCCACAACAATTTTGAGTCGACTCTTCCAGGTAGTCCACTCCTTACTGGACATGTCAAGCTTTGGAAGCTTGATCTCCTCAGGCATAGTGCTGGTCATTTTGGTGAGCACATGTGCATTTCTCCATTTGTATTTCTTCACTGATTAGAGCACAGGGCTCATAACCTGTAGGAATATACTACAAGGTGTAAGTATCATGCATAGTATGAGTAGACGGGATCTCACCTCAGTGCTGGATGGAGTCTGAGACTGAGATGCAGATGTGTGTCGAGATGTGATATAACTATTGTGATTATGTAATATGGATGTAACTGAGCCGTTTGCATAGTCTATACGAAATACAACAACAGATTGAGATGCATTGAGTATGACTGGAATATACCAATGAAGCTGCCAGATATGTCAGTACAATTTGACAAATGGTTGAAAGACCAGAAGCCCCAGAACTCACCTAGGAGCCTGCTAAGTGAGCCATACAACCTGGGCAGTGGAACTATTGCACTAGGCGACTCCCACAGGTCCTAGGAAAGGCCTGGACAACAAGACAATGACAACATTGATGAAACAAGCACATCAAGCCAAGTTGTAGGTTGAGGAGAGTAGATTCATGTGCATGAGGTAAAGGTCAACGATGGAGTCGATCTGGATGGCCAGAAGATGTCAGCAATGAGTGCATTGTCAAAATGAACATACCAGGTCGAGGTACCAGCCCAGGAAGTACTGGAGGTGAAATGCTATGTTGATGGTGATTGGAGCTGTGAAAATGATGGTGTAATGAGTGGCGCATGCTGTGACTCAATATGAGTTGAAATATGATTGCTAGCTGAAAAGCAGATAAATCAGCAAGAATGGTACCAGTGAACAAAATGTGACATACCTAGGCCACCCAAACCACCAAACTGGCATCCTATGTAACATTGTCAATAAGCAGAAATACACTATAAAATAGTTTAGTTTGACTGTGAATTCTCCATGAGTAAGTCCCAGAGGGCTACTCACCTTCGAATTGGGTATTAAGTAGTCACCTTCATCCACTTCCTGGTTCATATCTAGGTCATATGCATGGTCGTCAGAGGCTCATCAGGGAGAAGAAGTGGCTTATCATCAAATTCCACACTGTCAGAGAGGTGCCACATTTAGTTGTGCTTCATAACTTCCCATGCCATTGAGAGTGTCACATCCATAATTTAGGTGATCACAAGAGAGGGAAACAGTCAATGAAGTAGAGAACATGATCTAGTATAAAAGTGCCATGACTGATGTATGCATAGTAATAGGTGCAAATTTTATGCAGACATATCGACAAGAATGATGTCAGATGGTACATCAAGACCTTTGTCACTATCAATGGACACCAGAATATTATCCACCAAGTCCTCCCACTACAGTGATGAAATTGGATCACCAAGACTTTCAGGACCATCTGGTTCATCCTCCAAAAGAACGTGTTGGTCAGTCACCAAGCCCTGCAAGAAATCAAATTTTAACATTTGCAGCACTTCCATTAAAATTGGACTAATGCAGTTGCATTTCTTTGTGTCAGTCTCTGTGCTGCACTTGCAAGGAGCAGATGATGCTTGAATGGGCAGGTAGTCCATCACAACAGCAAAAAGGGTTGGAAACACTTTGTGTTTTGTCTGTATATTATTAGGGTTGTGCAATGTGTACTACGCTTGAATGACTCACCTCCCAGAATTTGAGTGGATCCAAACCTTTGTCCCACAGGTTCTCACTGATGTAGGCTCGATACTCTTCGCTGACTGTTTGCAAACCAACTTGTTGCATTCCTCCAATGCTCATATCTTTAATGCCAAACTGAGCTGCAAGGGACATGATTGTGTGAGTGGGGGGGCCCAGGGTTGTGATTGTGTAAATTGCGGGAGTTTTTCATGATAAGATTGCATTTGAAGATAGGTGAATGAAACAACACTCAAAGCAAGTGAAGTTTAGTGGAAGATAGCTTTTTAGGCTTAGGAGGTACTTTGAATGGTAGAAGATCAAGTTGAATAAACTGAGGGACTATCAAAGTACAGCTCAGGTATATATACTACTCTAAGGTGTTTGTATCTATTTGTGTCCTGGTCTGTGTGCAGCTGGTGTGCTAGACTTTATACCATAAAAGGAAGTAAGTAGAATGACTGTAATTGGATAAAGAGAGTGGTGCCATGTAGGCTGTGTGAATGTAATAATATGATTGGTTAGGAGAAATCATACAACATATGGGGCTGTGTGTTTGTGGCAGCCAATAGGAATAGGTTTGTGCATGGGTTTTGCATGAGGTGTAGGGGTCTAGAACAAGTCTGGGTGGAAGGCAGGAGGAACAACATAGTGTTCTTGAGGTATGAAGACTTGTTGATAAGATAAGATGGGGTTGATAGGCATAAAGACAGGGGTTGAGGATAGGGATTGAGGAGCATTCATAACAGTGAACATGTGTCATAGGATCTCAGTAAATGTTGAGCATCACAACCTACCACATCAAGGATGATTTCTTCAGCTGACTTGATGTATTTGTCATCCCAAAAGTTTTTGATTCATGACATATGGACCACAGGCTCAACCACTGTTGTTAGTTCACATAAGTTCAGCAAATAAATGGAAATTAAAAACAAACACATTGTGATAATATACGCATGTGTGTTGTCCATGCGTTGGTAGTACTTCATTGCCCACTTGAGGCCAATGTCAATCCATGGGCTAAGGTGAGGCTGTGTTGATGTGAGCAACTCCCAAGCAGACATGAAGAGTTCAAAACATGGAACAGCACTGCCAAGACAAGGTAAAGTCTCACTTGACATACGCTGTTGAACCTTGTGAGGGATCTGTCATTAATGAGTGGCTGTTGGTATGGTGGGTGTGAAATTTGTGTCATACATACATGAAGAATGTGCTCAAAGTCTTTGAGGACCTGCCACTCCATCCTGGACAAAGCATACTTCGCGATATCCTTGTAATTTGGCAAAGTGAGAAAATAGTTGACAGCCTGTTATGTGTATAAATCATGCTGCATCAGTGGAAATCTAAAGCTTACTAGACATAATCCGTGGAGACGATTGATCATGGCATACATGGAGTCCCAGTGTGTTTTGACATCATGCAAGAGCTGGAGCTTGGGGACCTTTCCAGCACTGCCCATAGGGCCCTTGAACCAGCTCTTTCCATTCCCAGTCTTGATGGTGTCCTCAAACTTGTCACACCATGATTCAGATGCATGAATGATCTGGATGAGATTGCGGCCCATAGTGATAGGGTCTTTAGCAGCGGCCTCTGTATATTCCTTGCAATTGATATCATTAGGGAACCTATTATCTTGCACTTTTGTGATCCCTGGATGCTTGGTGTCAGCAAAACTCTTGATAGTATGAGTCACACAAATGTGCATGACATGCGGAAAGCACATGACATGCCGGTCGTCTGCATCAAATGTGATATTGCGACCCTTCAGAACTGTCTCAAGTTCCAACATGCATGTCAGATTGTTCAAGGCATTGTCTACTGTAAAGTGCCCAACCTACATTACATGAGTTTGTTGTCTGTCAGGGAGGGAACAAAAATCTTACCTGTGTAGTGATGTCAGCACAGTCCAAGAGATATAAGATAGTTCTCGCCAATTACTTTCCTGTATGGTTTCCATGGATCCTGTGGAACATGATCAACACCAACTTCAACTGTAAAGTAGATGTGTGAGCATCTTCAGATATCCAATGGGTTGTTAAGGCAAGGAATGGCCATCAGTTGTCATCAGACCAGATGTCTGCAGTAAGTGAGATTTTACCAACAGCAGCCTGTTGAAACATCAGCATGTGCTGAGGCAAATACATAACAGTTTACTGCCATCTCCTGCTTGAGAATGGTAAAGTGATCTCATCAGGATTTGATGATTTCTTCATGGATTTTCATCTGATGAGGAATCTTAGTGTCAAGCAGGTCTTGATGAAGAAGTAGTAACAAGTCTCAGAACTCTTTGCAGTCAACAACTCTGATGGACTATTCAAACCAATAAGTATGTTTCAGGGTGAATAAATGAGGAATTTGACTCAGAGAGCCAAAGATGACTTACTTGATCATCTGCCACAATGAAATTGATGATATGTTTGGTTAGTTCAACCAGAGAAAAGGGAGGGACAGGTCCTTGTCCATTGGGATTGGCATCAAAGGCTGCAGAATCTAACATGGATTGACAAGGAGGGAGACTTGCAGGAGTTCCACCAGCCACTACTACTGCTCAGATCTCCCTGATAGAATAGCCGACTGCTGTGACCATTTTGACACTGTCTATCCAGATTTGCCACCTGTGTGCTTCAGCCTGAGTGAGGTACTCTAGAAGGTGCCATCAGTCGACATGAGCACAAATGGCAAAATTGCCTGTTTTTGATGCATAGATATATCAGTGATCCCGTTTAATGTACTGTTTGGCCCACTCTATAGGACTATCATTGTGAATTTTCCTGTAATAAAAATCAGCAAGCACTGAGTACTCTGTGATACTGACAATCAAGTGACTTACTGGCATTGGTACATGTTGTATCTTTGCTGGACCTCTTGAAAAAGTGCCTGATGTCAGCAATGGAAGGGATTTTTCCTGGCACCTCGCGACTCATTAGTGGATCACTGGCTGCAACAGACAATAGGTTGTCTGTTGCAATGTTGCATGCATCAGGCTGTGAGTGATGTCAGATCTGGGGATCTTCAGGCTCCTGATCAGTAGAATCCATCTCTGGGATGTTGATGTCTATCTCCTCTTCAGAGGGAGAGTCCATGCAAGATCATGGCTGTCATGCATCATGGGCCCATGGTGGGGCAGAGGGAATAGCAGGTGCAGGACAGCAAGTGGCTCAGGAAGCCATGATGGTGAGTGTTGGTGGTAGAGCATGTTGGCAACATCTTGCCTATTTACGTTATGGTAGGGTCAGGCCCAGGGTATAGGAGAGGAATTGGAATTTGCAGCCTGTGGTCTGTCTGGTTTTGTCTAGGGCTGTCTGGCTGATTCCACATCCTCGGGTATTCCCATACCACAGCGGTCAACATGACTTGACATCACCTACAGTGCTGCTGATGGGCCTATTAGGAAAAGTGGCTGTAGCACATGATGCAGATTTATGGTCAATGAAGTCTATCTTGTTACTTCAACGGACCCACCAGACACACCACCTGTTGCACCTCAGGTTGAGTGTATGGGGGTGGGCAAGTGCAGTGGCGATGAGGTTGAATGGGCTGAGGATGTCAAGCCAAAAGTGCTAAATGTCAAGAGAAGTCAGTGATGATGTGGACAGACATGGTACATGAACGATACAACATACCCATGATGGGCTGCACACTTGCTGACACACCAGACAAGCTGCGAGGTGGTACCTAGATCAACAGAAACAGCCACATTACATTTGAACATGCAGGTACAGAAATCGACAGTGAGGTGGTGGATACATCCCCAGACAATGGGAGTGTATCAAGTTGAGTTGAGTTGGATTGAATGAAGGGGAGCAAGCAAGCACAATTTCACCTGAGCTACCAGCAATGAACAAAGAAAACTGTCAGTACACCCCAGACGACCTACCAGAGGACTCACCATGTATACAAGACCCATCCAAACCATCCAACAAGGGTGCGAACCAATGGAGCCTATCCCAGAGCATTCCACTTGTGGAAAGGGTTAGCAAGCTGCAATGCCACACCTATCACAGCTGAGACTGATGCGTCAGGAGCCTTGAGCCATTATGAAGGCACCAGGGACAGGTCAAGGAAGCTGCCAAAATGTCAGAATGCGACCATGAATGGTCACAACAAGTGCATAAGGGCTCACCAGAGATGGCTCTATATGAATGGAGCAAGGTGGTTGATGAAATGGTGGTGTGGGATGGCACACCAGGGTGACGAAGACCCAAGAAACCAACCTAAAACGATGAAGGACAAGTCAGTACTTGATCATGAATGTGTACAGTGAGTGAGTACAGTTACTACAGTAGACTCACAAGGCAAGCTCAAGTTGCAGCAGATAAAATGGACAATGAAGTAGACATGTCGACATGATGGAGATGCGTTGGGGACATTGGAGACCAGTCGAAGAAGCAGCAGAATGCATCAGAATGGGTGCATGAGCAATTGGACCAAGGGAGTAGAAGAAACTCGCCTAGGAAGGTCCAGAGCAAACACATCAAGTCAAGCCAGAGGTCCTGGAGGTCAGGAGGAGGTCCAGGAAACATTGTGCGACATTGAATGTGATTGGACCCATAAGACCAATGGAGCGGGTGTCCACAGTGACCAGCATCGACCTAGAGATGTCAGGAACGAGTGCATCGATGAAACAAATGCACTTGGTCAAGATACCAGGCCAGGAGGCCATTTGCAGGTCTAGGAGGTGAAAGGCAACATCAAGAGCGATCCAGAGCGCTGAAACAGTGTCAACAGTGACAAAATGAGTGGAACAGAGCACCGAATAGATGGTGCAATGAGTGGCGCACATTGCAACTCGATATGACTTGAAATGTGTCTACTAGCTGAAAAGCAGAGAAGTCAGCATGAGTAACATAACCACAAAACAGCGCACATACCTAGGCCGCCCACACCATCAGGGAAGCATCCCAGACATCCTATCAAGTCAATAAATCCACCCCATCGACAAGGATGCCTCAAGACAAGACCTACCAGACAAGTCAACTACATCCAGACAGGAACGTGCTTACCTGTCAATCCATGATGTCGAGCCCATATTGGGTAAATTGGGAGTGTCAGATATGTTGCATATAGAGTATAGATGGTGCCCAGCAAGGTCCAGGGCATGAGACAGTGAGACAAAAGTGCTGGAGTCGAGTGTGTGTGATGTAGCAAGAGCACTACCTCAGGCTGGACGCACTTAGCATTGTCACATGTTGTCACATGATCTTGTTTATTGTTGACTCAACCTTCAGTGCACCGTGACTTGCCCACTCAATCACAGCGACTCAGTAAGACTTCAAAGTGTCCTGTTCCTTTGTTTGTGTACACTCGTGCTCACTTTTGCATTCACCCACAATCACTATCCACCCAGCCTCAATCCCACCCCACCTTCCACCCAATGCACTCACTTCCACCATTTCTCACCCAATACGCACCCATGACAGTCTCACCCAGCCCTCCCACCATGCCTGGTGTGCTCACCCCCAGTATTCTTCAGTGTACCATGACATGACCCTCTCATGCTCCCACATATGTCCAATGCATGCATCCCCATGGCTCTGCTGTCCTCACATGCCCAATGTATCTTACTCAGCCCTCCCACCTGGTGTTTTCCACCCCCACAGCCTGTCAGTGTGTGCGAAGCACCCAACCAGCACACCAACATGCCAACATGCAAAGCTGTCAACTGTCTTCATGCCACCTCCTCTCAATGACCAACTCCACCTCATTGTCAGTATGTGGCAATTGCAATTTGAATGTGACTTCAGTGACAAATGGTTTTTACAACCCAGACAGCATAACTTTGTCATTTCAACACTGGATTTGAAGGGTGGATCCTGCACACTCATTTGAAGTCAAAATACCAATGAGAGCCACCATCAATGGCCTCAAAATCCAATCAAGGTGACATACAGCAGAGATTTTGATAATCTATCCCCTGATCGCTTGAAACTCTACAAGATTACAGTGAACAAGGACAATGAGCTCTGCAAGAATCTTCATGCTCTAGGATCAGGTCACTTTCTGCAGGGGAATCAGTCAGTGAAGGAGGTCTTTGATGATGTTCCTCAGGTGCCACATGTTGTCATTGAGCTACTCAGAGAAGGTAACCCATCCATGACAGTGTTGATTCATACTTACCTATTGTATTACAGAATGCAGCTTGGCAGCTGTCCCTTCTACCAACCAACTACAATTTGATTATGACCAGGAGTGGAATTGCAGTCTGAAAATGCCCCCTTCTGAGCAAGGAGAGGCCTCAAATTTCAAGGTCTTACAGTTGACCAAGCACAAGATCAAGTGGACCCGACCTCCTGAAAACATTCCAACAATCCCAGTCATGCTGCTGCATCACATCTTCAGCAATTTTGTCGACAACTGTCAGACTCATGAGCCCACCTTTGATGATAATGCCTTTGTATTGGAACTTTGCTCCCAAATGTCCAAGTTCTTTGAAAATGAAAGTCAGTGACAGGAAACATTTATGGAGATCTTGCACAATCATAGCATAGAGATTGTAGCAAGCTCTATTTCTGGTTACCAGACTGACAGAGATGTGCACATGAACAGTTGTCGGTACATGATATTGGAGGTGAAATCTAAAGTCAGTTCTTAAGGTGCCAAGTCTTACTGTCAAGTGATATTGTACTACTTTGAAGGAAGCAGAAGAGAGGCGGTAGAGCACAAGCGGTTCAACTTTCCTTGTCTCATAATCACCTTCTTTGGTAGGTTCTATTGTGAATCTGCTCCCCCTCCACTGATGAAACATCTCAGGTCCTCACCTCAGTTACTCAGGTGCAGTTTGGACCGACCGCCCCAATTGCCAAATTCTTTCCACTGTTCTGCCTTTGTTCTAGCATCTGACCAATACCATGGTGTGCCAATCTGCTGCTCATTGAATTGGTGCATTCACGAAAGCCTTTCAATCACTGAAGGAACTCTGCAAAGTATGATCGCACTCCTAAAAACTTCAAGCACTTGCAGCCAGAGTTTCCACATCCTCACTGCTACACAAGCTTGGATGGGAAGGACCAGTTACATCCAGCATCTGGAAGCTAGCAAGCTACTCTTTATTGTGGAGATGGGTGCTGGCGAGAAACTCTGCATCAAGTTTGTGTTACAGGCATACAAGAGGAAAAATTGAAGAAATCTGCTTTTTTTATTTTACCTTAGCTAACGGACTTAACAGATCTGAGATCTGTAGATCTATGATACGGGTCTTCCTTTTCACCCTTAACCCGATCGATCTTCCATTCTGCCACACACAACGCGGTATGCTTCCTTTTCATTACCACTTGCTTCCCTTCCATTTTACCACAGCCTTTGCCTCATGTACCTAGTATACTTATCGACCAATAGCGTTTCCACCTCATCGCTTACATACACTTGGTCCATGCACTGATGGCTGTGCTCTCTAGTAGTATAAATACGACTGTCGATACTCAATGTATTCTCCAGTCTTGAAATTGGTATTCT
>JBBPLQ010000733.1:0-15129 GCA_038089855.1 Royoungia palumana
ATGAGCGTCTCAGACGACGAACCAGCCCAATATCAGCATCTAGCAGAGGGCGCGTCCGATCTAACCTCGGATGATGAACCATCGTGCCTTCGCTTGTCGTACTCGTGCATCAACACACGACTCAGAGAAACATGGCCATTTGAACCCCGTACTTGAGCAGGATAGGAATTTCTGGATAATCCGGTCTCGTGAATTCAGTCAAGTGGGTTTTTCGTATATTCAGGATCGACGACTCCGTATCAGCACCACCCCGTTTTCTCAGAGAACTGTTGTTCTGTGTCTGGGGACTTGATATAGTTCATGATATATGTGGATGTAGCCGTTGAGATGTATCAAACGGCTGTATTGAGCTCCTCCAGGGTACGGATCATTGCCGAGTCGGTGAGATACTGGTGAACGGCAGTTGATCCGAGTTGACAGTCTTCGACGGTTGAGATGATATCTCCGAACTGCATGCTGTACTGTTGATGAATGCCGTGCCTTGAGAGTCTCGGAGGATCTGAGTTCATTTTGTGCGACGAGAAGCTCGTATGATACATCAAGCGGCTGATCGAATTCTCGACGCATCGCGGCAACCTTGTCTATTTTTTTGGGGGCCAATCGCCAGTGACTGTTTTAAACGGTCGAGTTCAGCCTTGAGAGCGGGTAATTTGGCGGAGCTTGCGTGACTGTGCCTTCAAGTCGTAGTGACGCTAGACTCGGCTAGAGCGTCCGTGAGGTCTTCCTAGCGGCCTTTTCGGTCGTGATGAGGACAGTTACCATGATACGGTGAGAAGAAGTGCATACATATGTTGTTACAATAATGGGCGGGAAGAAGGTCGCGCAAATCCCGCGCCGAAACAGTTTCGTCTGTGCTAGTCGCCATGCCATGGTTTGTTGATATAGTAGTCATGGCCACGTTACAAGCATGATCAACAATGATGGACCCAATTTGTTCGTGCGTCATTGTGTTCAAGAGTGATATGAATGGGCTTGCAGAGGATGCGACACATGCGCCATCGCCTATCAACTTGAAGATGAAGATGATAGTCGTGTAGATGCGACACTTCTAGAGCATGTCCCCTGTCGATACGTCATTAACGCACATTGTCGTGTTCTCCGACTCACTTGAGGATGAAAACAATCCGGGGAGGCCAGTATACGATGTGCCGATCGCCAAATCCGCTCTGACGTTTAGGTACGTTGGAAACACCAGCCAGCGCCTACCAAGCGGGACACCGCGGAGTCGGCGCGGACGAACTTCGAGCTTGCAACGAGAAGCCGGTGAGAACGATACAAATCAAACAACGTGCACAGCCCAGGGTAAAGGGAACGTAGACGATCGGCGCCTTGGAGCCTCGTCCGTTTTCTACATGAGGCGGACCATATGGGATCTTGGAGTCAGTCTGGTGGCGCGCATGCTGTTCCGTTTCGCACTGGCGGACTCACAGATACTTAGGCATAACCACTTACTGATAGCGAGAGTGTGCATACCTTTCTCTAATCTATGTGTTTAACAGAGTCAGGTGAACTCGTTCAGAGTTGATGGAGGTCATTGTGAAGCAACGCCACAGCAGTGCAATCAAGCGCATCGACCCGGGCCGGACGAGGCACATGGCCTTAGAGTAGTAAACGGAGTCATGTAGAGTAGAATTCGATGGAGAGACTAGTTGTAGAAGGCGAACGAAAGAATATGGAACATAGACAACCACGAGGACAGCACCAACTCGAGCAGGACCATTGATGCTACGTCAGGCCCACCTATTCGGCAATGAGGATTCGAGAAGAACTTTCGCTTTGACCACAGTGGATACCGTTACGGTGTTATTCCCACCAGGATCTGATGACTGCGTGACGACCTCCTTTGCTAATCCCAGATGCGTCGTGCACAAGACTTTCTGACCTATACCAGGCCGCGCCTGGCCACTGGCACGACAAGGATCCAACTCCATCAGACTGCCGTCGAACGCCTGACCTGGACGACCAACCACGGGTTTGTAACCAGACGCCCTTGTACTCCAGATGAATTTCGCGAATGTTTCGGCGGTTAACATGATGCGTGATATCTTGCGCTTGAACCCAAGCATGCATACAGCAGAAGGAGAGGCGGCATAACCGGCTACCAGGGCAATGTCCAAAAGTCCCTGTAAGATGTCCACGATAAGGGCGTCAAAGTCGTTGGCTTGTGCGGAGGCATACGCATAGGTGAGAGATCGCCAACGGGCGGTGAAGGTTTGCGATTCTGTTGATCTCAGTAAAATACCACACACCTGGAATTAACTTACTCACCCGAATCCTGGACGTGTTCGTATATCTCACCAAGGAGCTTATCATCTCCGAGTCCTTCCCCAGACGTCCACGAGGAGATAAAATGCGACAAGCGAAAGACGAGGTACGCTCTGAAGGCGACCGGGAGGAATAATGAGGCGCAGTCATGTGACATTTTCGATAAGCAATGTACCAAGAGTTGAGCAGTAAATCCCGAGCCCCGGAGCACCGCCAATGATTGGTCGCCTGCGACAGTAGACTGGAGGCTCGGACTGTTAAGCAGGAACCTAGATATGAACATGGAGGTCAGGTGAACCAGTGAATTGAGATTGTCAAGAGTCTGAATGATTGTATACTCGGAGTGTGCATCGGAGACCGTCATAAAGCGCTGGACATCCGATAATTGAGGTTGATTTCCGGCGGTATCGAACCGTATGTCTCTTAACCGATCGTCGTGTTTTTGGTGGATCTCCTGTATTCCGGCTTCAGAGATTTTCAGGCCGCGACGCGTGAAGGAGAGCTCGTGAGATAAATCAGGAAGCAGGTCCAGCTCTTGGCGCACCGCAGTAAGCTCTTGCTTTTTGACGGTAACCGAGTGCTTCCGGTAGTCCAGTTCGGCAGCGAGGGCAGCAATTTGGCGGGCACGGGTAAGCTTGCGCAAGTGCGCCCGGATATTTTGGGCGGTCTTTTGGGTTGCAGTGAGATTAGTCATGATGCCATGCAAAAAGGTATACTCACACCGACGCGGTAGTGGGCGGGAAGAGCGTCTTGCAGATTTTGGAACGTGATGATGTTGTCCACGCTGGACACCATCTCATGATTTACCCATATTGCCATAGAAGAGACAATTTCGGCGAGTTCGATGGGATAACCAATGTGCTCGTGCGTTACCGGATCCCAGAATGACACAGACGAGCCTCCAGAAGCTGCAATGTAAGCACTGTTGTATGCCAAGGCAATACACTGAGGGTAATTTTTGTGAATGCGCCATTTTGTTGAAACGGTGTCCCCAGCCAATACGTCGAGGTGGTGAATATGACCATCCCGCGATGCGACGAAGAGATGTTGGCCGTCATGATGCCAGGCAATGGATTGGTTATGCCATGAACTGACTTCGATCTTGAAGATGACCAGCAGACGACCACCTTCGTATATTTGGACGGACCTATCCCATGTGGCAGTTGCCAGCAACAGTCCGCTTGGCGAAAATTTGGTCGCGACGACGTCGTAGTCGTGTTGCAGGCTTTGCAGCTCTTCGCTCTTCGGTCGCGACCAAACACGGGCCGTCTTGTCGTACGATCCCGACGCGATTTTTGTCCCATCTGGAGACACGTCGACAGCGTGCACTCTCCCTCCATGTCCTCTCAGCTCGGCTACGCGTTCTCTGCTGTCCGCATCAAACACCCTCACAACGCCATCGTCCGTCCCGCTCACAATCCACCTTCCATCCTGCGATGCCGCAATGTTCCGGATCCAACTCCCTGCGTCCATTGGCGCTCCTACCTCCCTGCCATCCTTTATCCTCCAACGGCGAATCTTTCCCTCCAGTCCACCAGCCAAGACGTGATTTCCGTCAGCCGTAAATACGACCGAATAAATGTGATCTCGACCATCGGTTTCGATCACTCTCGCGGTAGGAGCCCTGTTTAGACTGTCAGTATCGCATCTCTAGTCACCTCACAAGCTTTGCCGTCTCGTTTTGGCCTTTCTTACTTTTGCTCACTCTTCGAGTTGCTGGACTCGGCGTTGAGATTTGATTCTTGCTTCTCGTCAGTATCTATTTTTTCTGTCTTACCTCTTTTCGCCAATCGTCGACGCAATCCGGAAAGCATTGTCAAAGGATGAAAGTATTACACCAAGAGCGGGGGCCGCAGCAACCCTTTGCCCGAAATACACGTGCCTCCTTCACCCTGTCAGGGAAGTCATGATATTTCCGCCCTGCGTGTCAAACACCCTCGCCACCCTACTGGCACAACCCTACTCCACTCACAATCCACTTTCCATACTGCGAGACTACGCTGTTATAGACCCAGCCCCCGCGTCGGTACCCGGCTTCCAATCCATCCACCTTCCAAAATCGAATCTTTCTGTCTTGGTAGATGCAAACTTCCCATCAGCCACGAAAACGACTGACCAAGCGTGATTTCAGTCACCGATTATGATCATCGATCATAATGGAAGCCCCATCTAGATGATGACCTTCGGCGCCTTGGCCCTCTCGGTTCGGCCTCTCAAGCTCGTACCTTCACTTTTCTTTGCTAGTTCTGGTGTTATTTTCATCGGGTCTTCTTTCTCGTCAGGATTTCTCTTTCGATTATTCTTCTAATCAACTCACCTCTTCGTACCAGGACTTGGAATACACTGTCAAGCGACGCGAATACGAGCGTGTGGATGTTGACTCACAGCATCTCTTTACCTTACAACACACATGTGTCTCCTTCCGTCCGTGGCCTCGGCGCTTGTTTTACACCGGTCGACCTTTCTATACTTGTCGCCGTGCTTCTGGCCCCCATGATTCCCCTCGAAGCTAATCTGCACATAACGTGGGTTTCAAATTGGACATGGAACGTTATACTCTACCTAACGTTTTTATGGGGGCCTCATTGCCTCAACGGGACTCCATGCACTATCAGACTACCTTCGAGTATCAATCATTATCGCCCGCGCTTCACGTGCCCAACATGTCTCATGCTATACCCTCTGAATACCACGCTATAGCACCGCCGTCGGGAAATATGTTGTCATTCGACAATTGTCGATCTCGACAAGGATGTCCCTAGAAAGGCAGAGCCCAGCCAATTCCTCTCTGTGCTCTCTTTTATCATTGACTTGTGCTCTCGCTGTCGGTTCGTACGCGCGTAATTCTTTGTTATGCCATTCTGTTTCCAATTCTTATTTTTACGTTGCTCGACATGCCACCACTTCTCGTCGGTCCATTTCGACGAACACAGTCGAGGAACAGATCGCTCTTCAACGTCGCACACGCTTCTGTTCCTGTTTATCTTACAGATTATAGTTTTAGTTCTCTTCTACTCGATTTCTCCCAGTGTTATTTCATTCACTCCCTTTCGCTCGGCTCTGACTAGATTTGGTGAATGTAGCTGCCACGGCGCTTCGGAATGCCTTTGATTCGGGCTCAACATAGAAACGAATCGATTCCTGACCACCTTATCTGGCTTTGGGGGAGAGTATATCCTCCGTCACGTCTGAATAAGGTCGTTCTGTCCCATAAATGTGCGGTGCTTCGAGGAGAACCTGACAGTTTTCTATGAAGGTAGCGTTAGTGACTCGGTCGCCAACTCGGGACAGGCAGATTTCCGGATAGCAGCCGTTCTACCGTTACCGGTGCAAAGCAGTTGGGATCTGCGAATGGTGGGTGTCGTAGTGGTTGACACAACGATGAGGACAATGCGAAAGGCGAGCACGCGAGGCACCGATCGTCAAATTCGTTCTTACGTCCAGGGACTGAATTTCGGTCATATCAGCAACTCTGAGCCAGCGAGCATTCACTAGCGCCGTGGTGATTGTGGGTAATCCTGTCGACGTGAAGCTGGTGATAAACATAAAACGAGATACATATGCGAGTCGACGGACATAGAGACGTCTTTGAGTCGCAATACTTTGTTCACGTATTCTTTTTGTTCATGTTCAGCAGTGGTATCGTGCACCGAGCGTTGCATTTGATATCGTGCATGGATCGCAAGAGTCACGAGCGTGATGCTGTATCGGTCTTCAGTAGTACCGTTTACCACCAGTAGTGGGTTAGTCAATGGTTCTGACTTTGGTGATTCGGACGACCGCTAATCTACGGTATCGAATGCACGTATTACACGAGTGGGATGAGGCAACTCAGAGGTGAGTCAAACTCAAAGTTGGTCAAAGCCATCATCTACGCGACAATGCAAACTGGCAGGTTCGTTGACCTCGAGGATATGTACAACACGAGGGATGAGAATCATGAGATCAGCAGAGTATGTAATAAATGTAGTAGGATCTAGCAAATCGAAAAAGCATCGACACTGCGAGGGTTGTCTAGCGTTCTGTATACACTACTGCATTGGGGAGATACGAATAGAATGGTGAGTCGAGCGGATACATCAATAGCACCTGCTAGGCAGTGAAGATTCGAGAACAACCTTTGCCCTGACCACCGTCGACACCGTCAAGGTGCCTTTCTGACATGGCACTGATGACCTCGGGACAACTTCCTTCATCAGCCCCAGGTGAGTTGTACACAATACTTTCCGGCCTCCGATGCCGAGTGCCGCCCGACCACGACAATGATCAATCTCCATCAAAGTCTCGTCAAATTTTTGGCCAGGTTGACCAACCACGAGTTTGAGATTGGCCGCTCTCGCCTTCCAAATTAGCTGCGCAAGTTTTTCAGCGGTAAGCAAGATGCAAGATATCTTGCGTTTGAACCCGGGAGAGAGCCCCGAAAGCGCGGCAGAAGTAGAAGTGGCACAACCAGCGGCCATTATGATGTCTGATAGTCCTCGCATGATGTCTGAAACGATATGGTCGTTGTCGATGGGTGTGGTGGGGGCCCGGAGATATGCATAGGTGAGGGACCGCCAACGTGAAGAGAATCGTTGTGACTCTATTAGTTCCCATCAGCGAATCACCCGATCCATACCGATATTATACCACTTGCCTTGATTCTGCACTCGTTTGTATATTTCAGTGAGGACATTGTTATGTTCATTTTGGATTGACCATGATGAGATGATATGTGATAATCGAGAGATGAGATATGCGCGGAATGCAATCGGGAGGCATATAGCCACGCCGTCCACCGAAAGTATTCCTAAGCAAGTCATCAAGAGCTGAGGAACAAATCCAGAGGCCCGTCGCACTGCTGACGGTCGTTCTTCGGCAAGAGAAGACTTGCGGTTGTTGATAATAACACTAGCCAAAAATATCGAAGTTAGGCGAACTAGCGAATTGAGCTGTTGGAGGGCCCGAATGGCTGAGTACTCGGTATACATATCCGAGACATCAGTGAAATGTAAAATGTCGGACAATCGAGGTTGGCTGTCTGCCACGGCACATCTAATGGAACTTAGCTGGACTGCGTGTCGCTGGTGGACGGTGTGAATACAAGCTTCGGAGGCCCTGAGGCCGTTTCGGGCGGAGTTGAGCTCGTGTGACACGTCGGGAAGCTTATCAAGCTCATCGCGTACAGCGGCCAGCTTGCCTATTTTTCGGGAAACTGAACGCTTTAGACGATCCAGTTCAGCAGCGAGGGCGGCAGTTTGGCGGAGCCTGCGCGACTGCCTTTGCAGATTTGTGAGGTCACGTTGGAGATTTCGGGCAGTCTTTTAGGTGGCGGTAAGGGCAGTAATTATACTGTGAGGCGCTACACTCACATTGTCGCAGTAGTAAGTAGGAAGAATGTCGTGCAGGCTCCAGAGTGTAATGATGTTGCCCGTGCTCGTCGCCATATCGTGATTTACAGATATGGCTATGGATTTGATATCGTCGGCATGCTCGACAAGAGGCCCAATTTGCTCTTGTGTCGACACATCCCAGAACGACACGGATGTGCCACGGGAAACTGCAATGTATGCGCTATCGCTTGCCAAAGCGATGCACTGAGGGTGGCCATTGGAGTGAACTTCCCATTTCGAGAGCGTCTGTCCAGTCGATATGTCTATATGGTAAATGTGACCAGTAGAAGAGAGCGCAAATAGATGTCTTCCGTTGTGATGCCATGCGATAGATTGATTGCGAGAGCCTGAGATACCAAGTTTAACCTTGAAATCTGCGAGAAGACGACCACTTGCGCAGTCATAGATCCGGATGGCGTATGCTAACATGGCAGTTGCCAACAGCAGCCCGTTTGGCGAAAGTTTTATTGCAACCACCTCGTAGTCGTGTTGTAAGCATTGCAGTTGGTCTCTGCCTGGGAGCGACCAGATTCGGGCAGTCTTGTCAGTGGATCCCGTCGCGATTCTTGTCCTGTCCAGTGACACGTCGACTGCACTCACTATCCCTCCACCTCCTTTGAGCTCTGTCACTAAATCACCCCTCTCCGTGTTGAACACCCTCGAATTGCCTCCATAAGCCCCGCTCACGACCCACTTTCCATCTTGCGATACCGCGATATCATAGACCAACGATCCCATTCTCATGGGCATCCCTACCTCCTTGCCATTGTCTGTCCTCCAACGTCGAATTTTTCCCTCCCATCCACCAGACAGTATATGCTTTCCATCGGCCATGAAGACGACTGGCCATATTTCGTGCGGACTAGTGATCCTGACTACCCTCGCCACGGAGACCCTATTCAGATGAATTCTCGTTAGTGACATGCTCTGGATCACTTCTTCTTGGCCACCTCAGCTGGATCTCTCTTACTTTTGCTTGTCCTCGCTGCATCCGGCGCTACCCTCGTTCGACTCTAACCTCTCGTCAGTATCGTCCTTTCGATTATCCCTGCCGTTTACTCACCTCTGTTTCGTGCCAGTACTCGACCTAATCTCGGAATCATCTTCAACAGGTGTAAGGAGGTCGCTTGGATGAACGGACTCACAGTAGCCTTTTACTTCCGAGTCACAACTCACGTGTCTGCTTCCCTTTGCGGCTTCAGCGTCTGTACTCATATCAGCACCTTCCTATCCCCGTCGTGTTTGTTCTTCCATCTCCTGATTCTCTGCTCTCCCAGATGTCAAATCGTCGCCAGGTTCTCCTGCTCCCTTGTACCCTTGATCTGTGTCCCGATCAATGGTCGGCCTGCGATTGACCCGCTTAGTATCAAATGTCTCCCCTTGGCACTGCACCTAGGCTGACGCCCAAGGAGGATTACACGACGGTGACAAGATGAATGAACGTGGCTCCGAGTCATCAGTCATGATGCCAGTACCAATGGAACGACACGTCGCATCCGTGTCGTAATTGCTGCAGATAGGCTCCGTATCGCTCCCTTGATTTGCGTAATTACATAAATTCAAACGAATGACTTGGCATTCCCTCAGGCTACTCGTGACAACTTATTGTAAGACCCTACATCAGCCAAAATAACTCGCATTTGCCCCTTCATGTGTCTTCCAGGTCCGTGGATAGAGCACTTTGGCCTCGGAAAGATAACAAAGCGAGTATCCTACACGTACAGCAATGCAGAAACAGACTCCTGGCGCCTTCATTTTGTCCAGCAGGTTCCGCTAAACATTAAATATCAGACGTGTCACGTAGATCTCTGGCATGTATTCCGAACCTCAAGTTCTCCTCAGAGCTCGGGAGGAACATAGGCATTCCAAAGCCTCCCGATCTCAAAATCTGACATGCAAAGAGACAAAGAACGCGCTCGGAAAGTTCACTGATATATCCGTCAGCCACACCACACACTGAGTCTCATCAACCTAGGTGTGATGCGATATCCAAACCGACCTTGTCCTCTCTCGGCATGCTAGCTTACTGGGTCGACCAATCACAGCAAACGTCGGATGGATTCGGTGCCAGCACGTCTCCAGCACAAGGCAGCACTATGTCCGCGCCCTGCACAAGGCGATCGATCCAAGCGACGTCGTCCTCATCCTCGAGGCGCGCAGTACAGAGGGGTGCCAGAGTCTGTTCGTCGAAGAGCACGCAAGAGAGCGAAGGGAAAAAGCTCGCGTATGTCCTCAACAAGCTCGGGGAGTTGACTGTTTCTGGAATGGCCCGATCTCGTTCCGAGGTAAAATGCGCAGCAGTGTTGCGGTGTCTTCGACATTATACGCCGAGACGTCGAATCGGCGAACTGATTTATCATTTGACCTCTCTTACCTTTCCTTCCCCATTGTCCTCCTGTTTTCTTTCACTGCATCTTTGGCTGCCTCCTCTGGACCACCGAAGCTGGGTTCGATCCCTCATTATTGTCATTCACGGAAGTAGTTGCCTCACCTTGGCTATCCCTCTGGGGACCCCTCAGCGTCTCTGTAAGAGGTTCTTCCTTTTGCTTACCCTTGTTGGATCCAGTACTACATTGATTCGACTCTTACTATCAAGTTCCCTATGATCCGCAGCGCGACGGAACGTTGGATTCTAGAACAGAGAACTAAGTAATACAACGGATCCGGCGGAGGGCTTTACCTAGAGCAGAGAAGCTCGAAACTGGAGAAAAGGAGAGATAGAACGAAACGACGCTGCGATACACGAAAGGATGACAAAGATGTGATCTAGGGGATTCAAAGACGATCTTAAAACGCGTGACACTTACTTCTCTTCAGCATTGTATTTCGTCTATTCTTTTCATAACTCACTTACGCGGCGCAAAATGGAGAGCATAGCAGATGAAAGAATGGCATCAAGAACAAGAACAGCTTGAAAGCGCTGTGACTCTCAGGCTTGTCTTCTGATATATATGTGCTTCCTTTACCCATAACCTAGTCTGCTGATCAGCTCTATGAGATCTGAGATCACGGGATAGTAGATAAGTCGTCAAAGCTGACGGCGATCAGAGTACTTGAGCTACATCCTCCATCGTTGTACCAGGCAATGTCGGCTTTCTTGATTGGCTGCGAGTCACGTTATCGTGCGAAGCCTGTTCCCACATCAGTCCACACCGTGTAGTCCATCCCATTTCCAATCTCAATTCTCTTCAAATCCACTCAGAATGCGAATTGAGTGGGATTCAAGTATTCAGTGTCATATACAGCTCTTCATCAAGGCCTCGCACGATTAACTCCACTGCCTCCTCCCGCGATCAGCGTCAGATTTTATACGTCCTTGATGCATACTGTATCAATAAAGCATACATACAAACATTCATAGTCTTGCCGACATATGCGTTCGGTCCTCTCTGCTCCTTACCCCTCTGTTTTGGTCGAACATTGACACTAGACACGAGAATACCATCATGCCAGAGGTCAGTATTATCGCATTCATCTTGTTTATCCCTCTAATACATGGGTTATCCGTTACCCCTCCTGTGGTGTCGAAATCTACAAAGATCCATAATTTGTCGCTCGCCTTGGCCTGCCGTTTGGCGCATGGGTTGTGGTATCCCCTCAATATAATATCTCCCGAGTCTTCATCGTACCCGAGCATACCGCGGGCGGACGAGGTGGCGAAGCTCCACCCTCGTATGCCTGTCCATATGTCACAGTCGCTCCCACACTTAGCTGATAGTTTGGCAGTTTCGAAAAGTATGTGCTTCACGCTAGTACTAATGGCGTTGGAAGCGACACCAATGAATGGAAGACAGTGGTGCTTCTGGTGGAAAGGGTACGATTGAGCATATTTGGTTTCAGGCTATTTCTATTCAAGGTTGCATTCTTTGAGGCCCTTTTTCGTGTCGAAAGAGTATGTGTAGTTTGGATGTCGGTCGTGTATTCAGCCTGGAGTTGGAACTGTCTCGAAAGATGATCCCAAGGGACCAGGCGACTGCAGACGGGTGTAGCAGCCAACCAAGTTCTCAAGTCGTACACGAGCTTCGAGGTTCGTAACAGATCTTGATAGATATGTACACTAATCTTCGACACTTTCTCATGCTCCATTCCAGCGTCCGAGGGAGTATCCGACCTTCATGAGGGTTTCGATGGCATAATTCTTCTTGTCCACACTCTCAGAAGGCGCAGAGCGCTCCACCAAGTCGCTGTCAAACGCCACAAAATCACGTGGAAAGACGACGACGATGGTGCTGCCACCGTACGCGAAATACCCAAGCTCCTCTCCGCGACGTACGCTCGCGTTTTCCTTTTTCACGATCGGAGGTTGCTGTCAGCAACAAGGTGCGATCCAAGTTGGATGGGGGATAGACTCACCTCAACCGTCCAGACGATACTACCGACAAGTAAAGCGCCAATCGCGACAAACGCAATCGGTTGGCCCGATAGGGTGTGTTTGAGGAACAGAACAGAACGTTTGTTGCGGGTGAAGACGTCAAGATTTCGCTGGTTGACTGCTTGAGGGTTGACTGCATGTACAGAGCCGTTTGGTCAGACCAACGGTTAGGCAACACGAACAAGGGAACTGTTTGCTGACCAGTATAGTACTGTCCCGGGACATCCTTAGCTTTCCCTATGAGGGTCGCGTCGACGGGGGAATGGAAGCGATGATAGTCTGATGGGGCGAGACGGAAGATGGCCAAAGATCCTCCATTGAACGCCTGACAAAATTCGTGGGAGGGACCGATGTTCAACAAAGAGGGTACGGTGAATTCATCGCCCTTGATCCAAAACTTTTGCGCAAGTGCTACAGAAGGGTATACGACCAACCGACAGTCTGCCGCAGAGCAAAAGCCGGCTGGATCGTGCGCGTTCTCGACCGGCCGCACGCCCAACTTGAGTTTCCGGTAAAAGAACTCGTTGAAGGTGGCGTATTTCTGGATATTCGGCTCGAGGAGCTCGTCGAGGGAGATCTTGTATGTACTAATAAAAGACGGAATGTTCTTGACGCTCTCCGGGGAATCATATATCTTTCCCTCTCGAATGCTCTGTTCGCGGAGGAGATCCTCGACGTGCTTGCTACCCTCGAGTAGCTTGACCTGTTCCTTGCCACGAAAGAGAAGATGCATACCGAGGCGGGCATAGATGGGCATGCTCTCGAAGAACTTCTCGCCTGACTTTCTGTCGACAACGTAGTTGCCGACGTGGTACTTGTTTGCGAGGTTTTGAAGCTGCGGGACGAATTTGTGGAGGAAGGGGTGATGGGTGTGGGCTGCGCCGTGGATGCCCTGGGTGACATCGCCATCGCTCTGGGACACCTCTGTGTTACCAACTAGGCGAGCGAAACCTTCAGCGACGTCGTCATTGTTGGCATCGGATAGTGGATTATCGTTAAGGATGTGCTCGACGGGTTTGGTAAGGTCGTGGAGGTGTAAGAGCATGGTGGTAGTGACTTATGTCTTCATGAGTGATCTATCTCGCTTACCTTTATCAGCAGGCACACTCCAGTTTACTCCGCGATTTCGGAGACAATTGGATTTACCGGGATGGACTAGCCATCAAGTGATTGATGCCAATGACGCATATTCCCGATTCTGACTCCGACCCTAGGAATGCAACTAAAACTACGGTCCTGGGTTGTAGGTTCTTTCAGTTTCGCTGCCTCCGAGTATTCCCAAGTCAATATCATGTCTGGGAATCCACATGGGACTTCCTCCGGCATTGCTTTCGAAATTCTCTCCGATTCTTGCTCCACTACACCCTAGGGTAGGGTCATCGATGCCTGGGACCCGGCCATCAGCGTCCCGTCGAACGTCTGATCAAGATGACCAACTATAAGCTTGAAGTTTCCTCGTGTACAATATCTCGCATTCGAACCCGGGTGAGAGGTTTGAATGAGCTGAAGGTAGAGGTGTCACAGCCTGCACTCGAGGTAACGACGTCTGAAAGCTCTCCGAGACACGGCAATCAGTGTCGCCGGCTGGGGTGAGTAAGGGATCGTCAATGCGCATTTACTACCCACAATAGAATAGTATGTAACAAGCGAAACACAGCTCGGAAGGCAATCGGAAGGTACGCGGCCACGCCGACCTGCTACATTGTTCCCAAACAATTCACGAGAGGCTTAGCAATACACTCGGAGGCCTGTTGCACCCACCGTGAATTTCCTTCGGTAACAAGAGACCGGGTATTGTTCATGATAAATCTAGCCATGAATATCGAGGCCAGACAAATCAACAAATCGGGTCTCTCGAGGGTCCGAATAATCGTGCACTCGGCATATCCAATCCAGATGCAATATGATGAAATACTGAACATCAGATAAGTGAAATTGGTAGTCTGCCGTGGTAGACAGGGCGCTTCTTGGCCAATCTTGACTGTTTATGGGTTTCCCGGATTCGTGCTTCGGAGGTTCTGAGTTCGTTACGCACAAAGGCAAGTAAGTGTGGTAGATCGGGATGCTGGTCGATCTTTCGGCGGATGGAAGCAAGCTCTTCCGTACTAACTGAACGTTTCTGGCCATCTAGTTTCGCGGCCTCGTAGCGACGCTGAAGGTGCGTGAAGCCACCCTGTGCAATGAAAGACGGGAACACACCTCGCATCGTTTGAGAAAATTGATCAAACTACTCTTTCCGTCACACTGACTACTGCATTCCGCTTGTAAGTTTCCAACAGCCGAAATAGCATAGGGGCCACTGCAATCAGATCGTCGATTCAACGAGTCGGCATATAATGTCGAAGATAACAACCACTGCTGCGCGTACTTTGGCTGATGTAGGGACTTACAGTAAGTTGTCACGAGTAGGTTCAGACACTATGGTACACCAAGTCATTCGTTCGAATATGATTACATAAATCAAGGGAGCTGGACGGGCGGCGCAGAGCCTACCCGCAGCATATTTGCTACGTATGCGGGTGCATGTAGAGCTACACTGTCATCCTCAAGTCTACTCACACCAAGAGGAATGCGACGACACCGATGCGACGTTGTCGTTGCGTCGGCAGGGGCATCTGATTGATGAGCCATGCTCACTCGTCATATCGCCGTCGTATAATGCTCCTTGGGCATCAGCCTTGGTACAGGGTTCAACGGGAAACACTTGATCAGCAAGTCAATCGCGGGCAAATGGTGCATTATTCAGATGGCACACCATCGATCGTGACACAGACCAAGGGTACGAGGGAGTAAGAGGACCTGGCAACGACCTGATGTCCGTTGGTTTCTGGGGAAATAGAGAGTCAGGAGATGGAAGAACAAACACGACGGGGATAGGAAGACCGATATGCGAACAGACGCCGAAGCCGCAATCGGACGTAGACACGTGAGTTGTGAGGTGAGGGTTACTGCCAGTTGACATACTGTGCATCCAAGTGTCATCCTTGCACTCGTTAAAAATGTTTTCGAGATTGGGTCGAGTACTGGCACGAAACGGAGGTGAGTAAACGACAGGGAGAATCGAGGGACGGTACTGACGAGAGGCCAGAGCCGAATGAGGGTGGCTCCGAGTCCAAGGGC